>JAUTBQ010180141.1:0-11062 GCA_032361185.1 Lepetodrilus ovalis
GTTATATATTTATGGTATATTTTTTTAATATTTTTTTACTAACTGCTAACATTATATAGAAAAATAATAAAAATATTTACAAAATATGATTAAATACGTGCAAGTATGAAGTTGCCCCTTTAACATCCTTCTGGGACAGCTCTTGGCATACATGTCTACTCAATATCAAGACAGTGTTATAACACAACCATAATACAAAATATATGTTTATTACACACAATTCTCGAGTCCAGATGGGGGGCTAGCCGGGCGAGCCCCCGTCTAAACCCGTCAATGCCATATGAACATAATTTTCAAATATTATCCAAATCAACACATTAACGAACTGGTTGATGTAGCAAGGACATACAACACATCGACATTATGCACAATATAACTTATCATAATTGTACACTCAAGGAACATAAACTGTAAATCCAATTCACGTTTCAAATCTATGAGATATATGCTAACATAAATACAAACACTTCCAATGAACTTGTATCTCTTGCAAGACACCTATGTGTATATATTCAAACACTATGTGAATTCATGTTAACATTGGAGATCGTACATTCATATTTATATTGTGAAGTATGCACATTAAAATAATGGATTTATGTAAAGTGGATTTCCATTGTACTCAATCAACATTGAGGTAAGGAATGAAACTTGCAAAGGCAAGCAGCAAATTGTCTTGACTATGAATATGTCAGTTAGCCTCTGGTTGTATATAGCGAACGTCCACATTGATACCAACGCGCCAGTGACGTGACTTAGGGACGTTCAGTCATGGATTTCAGTGTTGCATTGTTGGCTAGGACAGGATGTTGACGGAACACCGGCAGGAAACAAGACGGAGGTGGTTACATGTCCTCAACTTGACGTCCCACGCAGTACCGGGACCACATGTCATGTAACGAAAACACAAATAGTTCGCAGATTTCCCGTAACAGTATCGGAATTTCCTGCAGTCACCAGGGTGAGAATAAAATCCCGCTGCTTTCCGGAAGTAGTTATCTGAAGAAAAGAAATAATATTAGTTTTATGCGATTGACTTGGTTCTGTCTCATTTGAGATCAACTTTGAGCATTTGGTTGTAATCTTTATGAAAGATTGAATTTTGAATCGTCAACACATTTTAGCTGGATTATTTTTTTGCTACTGTCAGGATTAACTGATGGAAAGTACACTTTGAATGTGAAATTTAGATACCATGGAATACACAGGCATGTAACAAAATTGATGATACAACACTTAAGGCAGAGGGAGAGAAGTACCTACAGATAGAAGGACCGACCGAATGTAGGAATACTAATATGTACACATATAATATATAGTATATAAATATATAAGCGCTGCTAGCTGTAACAGATAAGCCACGCCATGAATCACCGATATACGAGTTGAATGAGCAGCATCATTATGTTGTTTATGCAGGCTATCTGATTGTAACGTATAAATTGCCATCCAATATTCTAATATCTAATAAGAAAATAACGTAATGTTATATAATATTGCATATGAAGAAAATTGCTTTCAAATTAAGTGAATGTCACCTTGAATGCTATTCAATGATTAAATGAATGATTATACAATATGGCTACCCTCTATTCTAATAGCTTGCCACCATGCGACTTAAGCGCTGAACAATCTACATTACACTGTCAGATGGGTCTAGTTCCTACCACATTAGATCAGTCTAAACAACACGATGAACAGAATGCCTAGAATAAAAAAAAATATTTGTAACATGATTATGAATATCTTCCAGAAACACAAAAAAATACCAAATACTGCTTTCTCTTCCATAACAAGTCCAATGGTGTTTCTAACCAAACTTTCCTTATTTTATACAACCACTAGCAACATTTTACCATTTCCGTTTTCAGTTCTGAGTTATATATTCAGTAAGTACATTAGAAAGTGAATGTGTAAATTGTGTATGTACAATGAGAATGAGGACATAAAGCCATTCCTTTGGAACACTAGCTTGTCCAATAGAAATCCTCTTTTGTCATGAATCTAACGGCACCTGAAGTTCCAGACTTAGAACCGCCAGCGGAATTGCGATCTTACCTGTTTGATATAAACATGCCAGTGACATTTGTCCTGAGTTGGGAACGTGCGGAGACGTTGTGGTAGTTGTAGTTGTCGTCGTAGTCGTGCGCTTAGGAACAACGAATGTGTTAACGTTTGGCGTTGTTGTCATTGTATCACTCGACTTGGTGGTAGCCTTGGTGGTGGAGGTGGTGGTGGTGGTGGTAGTGGTGGTGGTGGAGGTACTGTGTGCAGGTTTGATGGTGGTGGTGTGTTTATTGCTGTTCTTGGTGGTCGGAACAGTGGGCGGAGCAGCGCCATCCAGAAGCTGTTTGACGTAGCCCATCAGAGGGTACTTCTCTCCACCACATGATCCTTTAAAGTCGTCCAGATCCAGTGCCCAGAACATAGCGCCACCAAGACCTTCACTTATAAGCACATTGGTCTGAAGGGTAGAATAAAAAACAAAGGACTTATTATTAGAACCTCCAGTAGATCATCTAATTGTCTTATAATCAGGATTAACATTCAATAATACTTGTATACTCCAGTAATGTACATCTACTATTTTTTTTGTTGGTAAAACACAATTAGTTGCAGCGTAGACCAACTTGTCAACGTAGACGACATTATCGTAAGTATCTCTACACGTGATTACTGAGTCAGTGCATAAGTTACACGATGAAAATATTATTCTGAAAGCTTTAAACTAAACGCGTTGGTATCTTTCAATATCGTGTCTATCAAACACACATCCAAGGAACCCTTACTACAAGGGTCACAGCTGACCTTGACTCGCAGACTCCTCTGGTTGTCGTAGGTGATCCACACGTTGTTGTCCACCACCACGTAGGGGACCTCTGCCACGCTATCCCACACCGGAGATACAGACCCGCGTAAACAAATCTGAAAGAAATGTAGATGTTCAGGTTTACACATGTACTTTGATTGACAACGCGAGACGTTTACGAGGAAAGATGACTGACATATCACTTACATTTGTAATGGTATACAATTTATGCCACGTGACCCGAGTCCCACTTTCAATATTAACAACGCTTGTTTCGTGATAATAAAATCATAAATAACATGTCTGAAAAACCTACATTATCAAAAAGAACGCTATCAAGTTATCATGAATGACGTACCGTCATCTTACAACGAACGAATGAATGAATGAATGAATGAACGAATAAATTAATTAAATGAAGCAAGGACCTAAGGAAGAAGAACTCCACCAAATTGGCAGCAACACCTACCTCATAGTAGGACGTAAAGCCAGCTTGTCGCATGTACTTGGTGTACGGCCCCGCTCTGCCAGGTGACCCCGGTCCCGTCTGTGCGGGGGCGTTGGTCAGCGTCCAGGTCCGGCCATACGTCGGCATCCCCAACACCAACTTCTTCCGCGGTATGTGCAGGTCGTTGATGTAGATGTCCAGAGTTCCAGTCTGTAACATGCACAAAGTCACAGCAACATGTAATACTAGTATACACTATTGTACGTGTAATACTAGTATACACTAGTGTACGTGTAATTCTAGTATACACTAGTGTACGTGCACTACTAGTATACACTATTGTACGTGTAATACTAGTATACACTAGTGTACGTGTAATACTAGTATACACTAGTGTACGTGCAATACTAGTATACACTATTGTACATGTAATACTAGTATACACTATTGTACGTGTAATACTAGTATACACTATTGTACGTGTAATACTAGTATACACTATTGTACGTGTAATACTAGTATACACTAGTGTACGTGCAATACTAGTATACACTATTGTACGTGTAATACTAGTATACACTATTGTACATGTAATACTAGTATACACTATTGTTCTATTTTGAGAACATTACATTTTGATGCATAATATATAGCTATTTATATAGCTATACTCGGGTATCAGGCTTAGACGTCTGTAACAATAAATCATCCTCTCTATCTTCATATATTGATATACTCTGCCACGCCAAGCTTACCACTGATACTTCATGTTGTGTTGTATGCTTTCGTTCGTGAATAGGAGCGTTGTATCCAGTAACAGACTCCCACGACCCGTGATAATCGTACGCCATTATATTGACGAAGTCAACATACCTGCAGAAGAGCATATCATGCATTTATTCTAAATATAGTTGTGCTAACAGTAATATGCATACTGTCGCTCTTGTAGGCTACAACTATTGTAAAGTCAACGCTTTCTATTGTGGCAGGAGCCCAGTTACAACTGTTGTAGAGCTACAAGAGCTTCGTGTAACAGGCCCTAGGTCTTGCATATTGCTGTATAATAATAATAATAAAAAATAATATCATTGCAAGAAATACATGGAATCTATAATACAAATAATAATACAAATAATAATACTAATACTAATTATTATTATTATAATTATAATAGTAATAATTGATTTATAATGTTCTGGACTCCATACGGTAAAAGCCACATGCTCGAAGCGTAGAGAACGACTTCATATGGCACTGTTATGAAGTTATACAATTGTTAATGAATCTCTGGATGTTCTGTAACGTATATAACAAATCAATTTGGCTCAATATGGACGCAACTACAGTGGTATGATATTGATAGTGGTACTTACTGAGCAATGGCCTGGTCATACCCAGGGTAGATATTCTGTTGACCGGCGGGGACAGCAATACTCAGTATATATCCCTCGGAATCGAAGGCTTCCCGCATGTCCTACACAAAGGTTACACACAAGTTATAAATTATAGCGTACTACAACCAAACTAAATTGACATTTAAAAAATGTGAATACTTTGTCAATTGATTGAAATATTGCTTTACGTCGCAGCGGGAATTTCTCACCCATGGGCGACGAACTTTGTCAGTAGTCTAGGCAATATTGCGGAAGTATGGAATTAACAGTCTTCCTAAAGCAAGCACATGCTAACAAGGTATACTAGTTGTGGATTATACATAATAGAACCGTTATATCTGTATGTGTGAAATATATACTGTAAACGTATGCACTTATATTAATAAAACAGTAAATAAGAAAGCCATGAAAAAAGGTAATTAAAAGAACACAAAAAAGTAAACCTACAAGAAACAAATAAACAAAAGAAAGAAAGAAAGAAAACATATAGAAGGATTCCAAGAAGTCAATACATCAGATACATTGCATAACGGTAGCAATGCTACTCAATAGCAGCATAGTAACAACTGTTGCTGACCTTCAGCAGTAGCACCAGATTGTGTTTGTCCTGTGGCTGGCCTCCTCTCCTCCCAGGGTACTCCCAGTCGATGTCCACCCCGTCCAAGTCCAGGTCCTCCAGCGTCTCCAGGATGTTCCTGATGAAGGTCGCTCTGTTGGCAGCCGTGGACGACATGACGGAGAAAGGCGTGGAGCCGAATGTGAAGCCGCCCACCGCGATCATGATCTTAAGGGACGGGTTCTTCTTTCGCAGTGCGGTCAGACGACGTAGCCTGTTAGAATACGATGAAGTAGTGCCAGTTTATGAAGTATGAAGTGTGCCCCAATATGATCCGCATTGTAGGACAGATGTCTGTATGGAGAGGCGGACACCATGCATCTTGTCAGTTTTGCTCAACCGGAGAGAATATTGGTCCCTGGAGTCTATCGTATATTTGATTATTGTAAAGTTACAATAAACATGTATCGTAACTTTACAATCATCATAGATACGATAACTCTGTATACCCCAAACCATCGCCAGCCAGGTGGCCAATTCACAGAGATACGATCGATTGTAAACCTATCTTAAGATATGATGATGATGACAACAACTCGTATGTTTCGATAGGGCATAGGTTTATTATTTATTGATTGTAAAGATAAGATAGATTTGTGCATCGGACCCCAGTATGTTCACATTATTCTGACTGATTGGGCGCGAGGTACGAATTACATTACATCGTATATATTTTGAAGTTATCTCCGAGCTAGACTATCTCATGCTAAATTAAGTAAATGTGAGAGAAATGCTTTAATGTGGGTTCAATAACATACTCCATATTGAGCACGGCTTCATATCGTGGTGGTGCTCCTGGTGGATGTACGTGGTGTATGTACGTAGTGTATGTACGTGGTGGTGCACGTGGTGTATGTACGTGGTGGGTGTACGTGGTGGGTGTACGTACATGGTATGAGCGTTCCACTCGTCAGGCCTCAGTGTCCACGAGTTCATGTTAAACAGGTAGAAGCTGTACATAATGTGGGTGCACAGATAAGGGTCGATGTCCTCAGGGAAAAACTTGTAGGGGTCTGGGCGGTACTGAGCCCAGCCGGTGTAGTAGCATACCCGCTTATACCCAGTGTCATCAGCTGAAACACAGGACAATAATGCCAATATGTAAATGATCATTTCAACATTGCAACGATGTGATTCTAATACCGTATTTCTCCGATATATATCAAGACTGTCCTCAAGTCATGTTACAATGTAGCAAAGTGCAATATTTTAATTACTAGTATATCTCCAACAAGTATATTTTGCGAGCAGGCCTGCAAATTAAATCTAAGAAAGTATATATTGAAGATGCGCTATATATTTGAATCTACAGTAAGAGACCATCAATGTTTAACGTTACTTTGTTAGGTGAACGTTGTGTAGCGAAACAAGTCAATACACTCTCGTATACGTATACTCTTGGTCGGTTAAAGTAACATCCGTATACGCACACGAGTGGTCTTACAAGTTGACATAAGTACATAGCACATAATAATCACCATGTGTACATACCCGTCTATCGTACAGAGAATACTATCATTCAGCAATAATTTTAAATAGTGTTTGTGATGTAAATTAATTAATAAATGAATATCCGTTCATGACAACAAATTAATCATATATATTTCATTCTTTCATAAATATGTGCACTACAATAGATTTTGGCTATATTGAAAGTTAATTTTTCCAAGTTTCAATAATTATGCATGCTATTTTAATAAATATTTATATTGGTTCCCGACGGACCAAATCAAAAACTGAAATAAAATAGAATACGATAAATAAACTCACCATAAGCACATTTGACGGCTAAACACACTCCAAGCAGCAATACTAGCAATAGGTTCTTCTCGTGGCCAGACTGAAACATGAATAACACGTACTAATTATAAAAGTGAATTATTCGCCAACCAAAATCATGATTACTAATTGGTATCGCGTATCGAATCTAGAAGTTTATGGTTTTTTTTCCATGTGTAAATTAGAAATTACAAAATGCTGGGTATTTAAAATGTAAATATATAAATGTATATAAATCTACGTGGTATTTGTCTTTATTGCATAACTATCGGGTGTAGAACTGATTGTTTCGGATATAGAACTGCCTTCGACCACCATTTTCAATCAGTAAAATCCAAGGAACACATTAATCACGAATATACTACGTATAGCATAAAGCTATATTGTTTAAAACACACTGGGATAATAATGAATATAATTTATGTTTGTCCATCAGAAAATAATTTTACTGGAACTATTATATTACAGAAAATTAAATGTACCAAATACCACATACCATACTTGTGTATTAACCTCCGATCATAAAGTGAACGTATCCTATCCCATCCACAGCCTTGAAGGTTTAATTATCAAGCATACAGAGGTAGGTATTTGCTTATCGACAAAGACATGTTAGTTGACTCTCATCCCCTGCATAGATGGGTAGCCTACTTCAGTATCTTATACGTGCTGTGGAGCCTACGGCTGTTTAATATTCAGGGAATTCTTTCTTTCAATATCTGACAAATAGTGTGTTTATCGGCCTTAAGCTGCGCAGAGAGACTGCAGAACCAGGAAAACCTGTTATCGTGTGACTGAGATGGTTTAACTACATACCCGCTGACTCGATGCTTTAATTGACAAACAGTACCTTATTAAGAGTACTGTATACACGTAATCCTTTAAAAGATTAACATACGAGTAACGAAACGGATGTAAGTTTCATAACAGTATAACGGATCTGGATCAATGCAAGCATTGATATCTAAAAAGACATTCAGCTATATAAAGAGGGACGGCTTCAGTTTACTTAAGATCGTCTACATATAATATACATGAGGGTTTATAGGGCAGCTCTATCATTAGGCCCTCCCTCGGTCAACAGCGTTTATTAGTATCATCTCAGTGTATCCACGTGGGTTGAGGAAGTTTGCATCATTTTACGCAGTAATTGAGTAATTGTGAAAGCTCCGCTGGTTTAGCTCTGTTAGGATGCGCCATTAAACAATCATGGAACAAAACAGCGTTGGCCACTTTAAGGTGGACTCTCACGGTGAGATTTATTGCAACAACTTGTATTATCGATGCATGAGAACAATTGTAAATGACGTATAGAATCGAATATATTCGATTGTTCTCATGCATCGATAATACAGGTTTTTGCTACAAATCATACTATGAGATTCCACCTTTAGGAATATAAATGTACAGTATTACGTAATACAACATACAACTGTACATACACTTACAACGCCAACAGTACATAATAAATACATCTGTAAGCACATAGAACTATCAATATACAGGGATACACGTAGAACATATTCTGAATAAGATCCTGGTACATCTTGTAACCCTCGTTTTTGAAGTACCACGTAATAACAGTCTATCTAGACTACTTCATCTAATGTGGAGTATATTAGACAACAGCTAGTTGCCCCTTGTTAAGATGGTCATTGGACCAATACGCCCAAAACGCCCTGCCCCTATAGTGACCCGAAGGCATATAGTTGGCCTAACAGTGTATATGGAGACAACAATTAAACTACTGCATTCAGTGAGACACAATTGTCAATAATTAAGCGCTATGCAAACGTCAAAAGGGCACACTCTGACACATATCCCAAATTACATGCTATTGTGGTCAAAGAAAACTTCAGAACGTTGACCTGTATTCAGTAAAAGGTAATTTCGCATTTACAGTTGTTCAAGCATCACCTTAAATACCAATGTTACATGCTAGCTTCCACAGTACTAGTAAACTATTGTATAACCCGTTGTTAGGAAAGCTTCACGACAATGCTAGATTGAGGTGGTCAGTTATGTGTGGGATGCCCGGCCGTCCACGCCTCGAATGACCTGCGTGATTAATGTGTCCATCCACAGTCGGCGTAGTTAAGTGCCGCACAATTCAACTGGGTAACGAGGTAATGTGGTCAATCAGAAGATCAACTTGGGAAAGGACATGGATACTGGCACTTGTATGTCTTCAATACATGTACCTTAGGATGCTATTATACTAGTAATCTAATCTATTCACAATGAGTATTAACACTGTGTCGTATTATTAATGATATAATCTAATACAACGCTAAATAAAACGGTTGTGTTCTTCTACGTTACAATATAGAGTTACGTTACACTTGGAAGAAAAGAAAATCATTGGAAGGGTCACTGACACTGATGTATCTGCGTGTTGGGGAGAAGATGCTAAACTATATAGACACTGATTTCTAATTGCTATTATTCTGTGACCGTGAGAACTACTGTACACATTGTCTGTCTATAGCGTTCTACTGTATACGTTACAGACGTGGTTATCTATACATGAATCTACGTGGTCAGTAAACACTACGGCATGTGTCTGGGCAGTTTACCACTGACCCGGAGGAGGAAGAAGCCGATACACAACACGAACAAAGCGTGTCTCTGTACACACGTCATAATACACTAACTGTCTGAGTTCACATGCTGTAGACAGTAGACATATCCATCGGATGTATGTACATAGCTATTACATTAGCAATGATATAAGCGTAGGTATCCCATGTCCGTATGCACATGAAATCAGTTTGGATTATACTAACAGCTATAAACTATAATCTCATTTGATGTTAAATGACATACACAAGTTATGCTTTTTGTTTTCTATGAGAATAGACGTGGTAATGTAACTAACTAACTAACTAACTAACTAACATAGGCCTGCCTTCAACATGCTTAGAGGAAATATAGCACAAGGACTGATCATACAATGGCGGTTCTACCAACGACCAGGAAACAGGAATTAATTCAACTCGAGCTGAATTATTGTTCAGACTGCAATCATGAGTTGGATGCTAAGAAACGGGAGTTGATTCTCTACTTCTAATTAACAACTGTACATAGTTTCTTTAGTGTCAAACCGAAAACTATCTTATACTAGACTATACATTGGAAATAAAAATAAAATAAAAAAATAAAAATAAATAAAAAATATATATATACGTTGGAAATATCCGTTGTAGGTTTCCGGAATACGGAAAAACAATATTAATTAGTTCCTGTTTACATTGGCATCGTTTCTGCTCTTGGTCCAATAATAACATAATTCTATACTTCATCTGAGTTTGTCCAATAAACTATTTTGTATAAATAAACACTTACCATTCTCTATGATAGGTGATAGAAGACAGGAGAATAATGAAGATGTGTATCCGTGTATGAACAATGAAATCGAATGGACTGATGTTCCTCAATCAGATGAGGTTTATTCAATGCAATCGGAGTCTATTCCTTTAGTATGGTGAGCGCAAGAAATTCTGACGTAAAAACATGACACCATCCTAGATTCGCCCAAGCCCCACCTTTCCGTTTGTCTTTGTTAGTAAACAGAGACCAATCGTGTTCATATATGATAACATATTACGATAGTAGATGACAAATTAGTGGAGCATTGCTATTGGCCCAGCCCGGAAACGATAACATTTTATGAAGCAACACATATTGCATGTCACCCACTTCTATATCGCTACCGGTAAAGATACGTACACGTCTGACGTATCTACGGACACCTTACTCATAGACGTACCATACCAACTCAATACATTGTTATCAATCACAAGAGGAAAAATGCTATACACATTCAACAAAATATGTGTCAAATTACGTCGGAGATATTTTGCAAGCATATTCTTTTTCAATACCAGTATGTTACTTATTTAACAATGCTTAAAATCATTATAACACCAGATACGACTACTACTACTACTACTACTACTACTACTACTACTACAACTACTACTATTACTACTACTACTACTACTACTACTACTACT
>JAUTBQ010180152.1:0-11059 GCA_032361185.1 Lepetodrilus ovalis
GACACGAGAAATAAAAATGGGGCAATGTATAATGTGAAAGATTGTGGCAGTATCTAAAAGATACCTACGTTTAGGATACCGGTGTGGTACACAAATGAGCCCATATCCATGTAGGTAGAAATACTGTTGAGGTTCATTTCATTATTGTGGAAACACTTCGCTGTCAACAAACGACATATCTTCGCGTGTTTCCGTATCGTAGGAAATATGTTAGGACCAATCAGAGATAGTGTATGTTATGGTGCTATTGACAAGACAACACTGTGGATGCACGTGCACCACGGGAAAAGGCTATCATGTCACATGATCCGTGATCCATGACCTGTGACCTGATATTGTTCTTAATAAATGAGGAGCATTTCATATTTTTTTTATTCTTTTCCACATGCAGATTTAAACATGTTGACAAGATAAATTCGTTGTAGCAGTGTCACTCGGGGTATATGTGTTTTTATGCATCCCTTGTGCGGATTTATACCCCGAGCCGCAGGCGGGACGCATACAAACACATATATCCCGAGTGACACTGCTACAACTTATAGTAGATCTTGTATATATGCAGACATGTTTATCATATTTTTGTTTGTATTCACACAACTCCTCTCAACCAATCAAATTGCTAGAATCGTCTGATATTTTGGATAATGGATGGTTCACTTTATAGATGGTAGTTTGTTTTGTTGTACCATATTTTATACCGGTATTTGCGAGGTGAGACGCTAATAAGATAACGGTCCGCCTCTGAGATCACAGTGCAGCGACTGTTCTATAGTTATTTCAGTATAGATGGAGGTAGTAGTATGGTATGGTAGACGCGCGACAACGATAGTGTTGAGTCATGTTGTGTCAGTTAATATACACACACTGAGTACACGTGCACTTACATACCGTGGATAGCGTCTCGTAGAAGCATCCTTAGAAGCATCAAAGAAATATTTCAATTATCAGTTGCAGTCTGTAGTAAGCCTGTAGGGTGGAATTAACGTTTATACAGTCGTGACCGGAACTATTATACGTACGAGTGTCTGTGTAATAATGGTATCAGGATTCCGATCCGAACTGATGTTCTTCTGACATGTGTAAAGCTCTCTGGATGTCTGTCAGAGACACGATCCTCCCACTACCCGAGGTTAGGGTGAAACACAAATCGAATTTTAAAATGGATCAGATCGGGTGCGACGCATCGTGTTATGATTATGATGTGTTTGGAATATACAGACGACCATAATGTCTACGATATCAAATTGTTCATAAAAGAACATAGTACATATTTGAAAAATCAATCAATACACGCAGATTGTTACTATTCAATCACATGAGCTTGTGTTACTATCATGCTAGCCTGTGAGCTTGTGTTACTATAATGCTAGCCTGTGAGCTTGTGTTACTATAATGCTAGCCTATGCTCTTACGACATCCCGTTAGCCTGCGTAAACGTGTAATGAGATAATGCCTGTTGAATTATTACAATGTCAGCGTATGACTAAAAATATCATCCATTTGGCTGCTTCTGGAAGATAGAAGCCGGCTAACAATAACTCTTAGCCGCTAATAAATTGTGTTGAAACGTCCCTGTGTTCCAAAATGCCAACGCGAGTTACCTCTCTTTGCAAGGTAGTTGCTCGTTAAAGAAGTCGATATACACACCGTGACTTTCTGAACAGCGTTTCTCGCGTCTATTACATTACAAAAGCACTCACGCATGCTTTAAGCCGGGGGTAAACCTTGGCTGCCAATGGGACTGATTGGAATATAGAGGCGACGGAGAAAGCCTGATCTGTATCAGGCCTGTCTTCCTGTCAGTGTTGTGATCTGTGCGGGTTTCAGTGCACTCTTCTATACTTCATATAGTCATCACGTCATGTAGGTCTACGTACATATTTTAATTGTCTTCAGAATATGCTCATGTTGAGGACAGGTTTGGATGATGACATATCTAGAATGTCGCCTCCATGAAATAATAGACTACAGTATTCATAAAAAAAAAAAGTAACAACACACAAGAACATAAAAATATATTTTTAATATAATCATAACCCATCCAAATTTAATTCAAAGTTTCCTAAAGCGCACGTTTATGAATTGTCCGATTTTGCCTCTATTTCTGCCTCTATGATGAACCTGACGTACTGAGAAAGCACAGCCGAGGCTACCGTAGTCCTGTGACACAAGCATCCGTCTGCCAGCCTCTTTTCCTCTCGCTTTACCCGCACCGGCGCTCTCGAGACGTGGACGTTGTCTGCAACATAGACGTGTACAGTGTAGACCTACAGGAACACACACTGTCGTACATTCCATCTCAGTCAGGATTTAAATGTCCTCCTGCACATCTACAATTCGGACTTCGACAACAAATTATTATGACGAGAACCAAACAGGAGGCGTTACATTTCCTTTAACAATATGTTCTTCATTTAATCGTAATTGTAATTTCATGTATTGGAACCACACGTTAACACTGATAATTCAGAATATGCAATATGCCAATGGGTCTTTTAACTCTTTTTACACCTTTATATTTACGTACTATTTTATTTTCTCAAACGAAATACCGGTATACAATGTTGAATTTATGCAATTCACTTCCGGAAAAATTATATATTACATGTATTAGTGGACTCAATATCAATAAGATGATATGAAGAGTCAGCGTCAGTGCTGTACGTCTAATGAAATGCGGAACCTAGGTTTGACAGGAAACAAGCCTGTTGCAACATTTTGCTAAATTTGAGACTGGAAATTGTTGCATAGGAATAAATTGATCGTAATATATAAGTTGCTATCAACCAAACATAATAGCTAACTACCTTTGCCGAGTCCATCCGCATTTGAACCTCTAAAACAGCCAATATGCGTGTCTTGCCAACTCAGGATTTTCTCTAGCCAGTCCGAATTGAAAAACTGTCGATATCCCAACATGCCGCACAGACCAGCTGTAATGTAAATCATTCGCCATCAGTATACGGAAAGATGATCTGGGTGTGATTGAAAATACATTCATATTGATTACCGACCAAATGAAATACTATTACATTAAAATCTTGAGAAAATAAATGAAAATATTGAAAACCAGTGGGGCATCCGGAAAATATATTTATTGCGCAATATTCTTGTTTAGATAAATCAAATGTACATACTTTCGGTAAAACATGGATGTCCATAATATAATGGTGTTCTATGACATAGTGCCTATACAAAGTATTAGGACGATGGTATTCTATAACATGGTGCCCTCAGACCAACCTTGTTCCATAAACAGGTCTTGTTTCGGGGCAGGGTAGTCGTTGTCTGCGAGAAGGCGAGCCTCAGATAGAATATTGGCACACAATTTCTCTTTCTGGTCTCTCAGTGATGCCTGGTGATGACTAAGGACTTTCCACAGCATTTGTGGCTGGCAACCAAACTGTAAGTACGAAAACAATTACACAACATGTCACAGTAATTAATATATTGAATATATAGCACTTATAGCAAAGGAAGTAAATCAAGTATATGAGCGAGTGCACATTGAAACAGTCACTGCTACTACTTACTAGACCTCACCATCCTAATACATTATTACCTTTCAGTATCATCACTTCAAAACATTCACTATCATGAACTCATATTCTTCACGGCTCCAATATTTTATTCCATGTGTGCATCACGACAGAGGTTAACTGTTAGGTCTAAATGTAATTTACAACTCAAACTACGTTGTCTGTGACTAGTTATATATTTACCACATAGTAGCCACTATCACAGCAGATTCCATAGTAAAACCAGGAAATGTGTATATACATATGTCAACTTCTAAAGGTTACTCTTATTCAGTGACGTCACAAACAGTGACTTCTTACTGGGCTCAAAGCGGAGATAATTGTAAATAGTTGTATATTTAGCCTGCCTCCGAGGACGAGTATTGATGTCTATGGACGGTGTAATCGTCAACATTGTTTGCATTTTCATATATCTATAGAGATCTAACAGAATAGTTGTGAAACCTCAACACGCCTTTAATCGCAGAGTTGACACGTCGAAGGAATCATACTCCAAATAGGTTTGAGTGTACCCGCGGCAATATGGTTATTAGCGGTGTGTACAATCCAACCTTAATAATTACACATCTACAATCAAAATACAGGTTGAAAGTTTACTTATCACGCTTACATAATCACTATTGGAGTGAGGAACTAATGTCATACACGTACACTACTATAGCCTAGTATTAGGTGACCCGCTTAATTCGAAACCCGGATAATTCGAAGTAATATATAGTGGTCCCCAGTAATTCGAATTAAAGGGGATCCATTGTATAGAGTTCCCACATAAGACCTAATGTATCTTCCTTTACAATCAATAACTTCAATATCGCATAGCAATTTTAAACATTTAAAAACATATGTACGTATATTAGTATTTAAGTCTGCGCATTTAGAATGCCACCGGCGTTGGAGTCCTGGTTAGCCTTTCACGAAGCTCTCTTATCAACTAAGAGACCATAGCGCTCTCTTTGCCGATAGTTAGTACACTACTAAGAGAGCTCTATATATGGTCCATTATTAAATTTTGCTCTTCTTTCTTCTTTCTATATTATGTGTCCTCCTATGTCGTGTATCACGACCGGAGTGTAATAAAACGTTTCAAGTTTTCAAATCTCTTGTAGGTAAGACTACTGTGAAAGGATTCACCTAGTATTGTTCTTCTTCTTATTATTATTGCAATAGCGATGAACGAAATACACTATATTTCAATTTAGACTTGTATTATTCTACACTGTAATCTTATACACCTATCATAACATCATTTATTTAACATTCGCAAAATAATATTTCATAATATAAAGTGATGAACGTTGTTGTCTAAACCAGCACACGTGCAGGAACATAGTAGACAACATGTACTAGTATTACATGGAGATACAACGGGTCGATAAGAACCTGTTCTTTCACTCGTCTTTATTAAATTGAATCGATATGAATGTGAGATTGAATTGATATCGCTGTCCGCGAGCTGACGTTCTGATTACACCTGGACACAATGTTAGACATAATGTTAGACATAATGTTCCTCGCATATGAGAGAAACTACTTGTCTAGCAACCATTAATTATTCATGTGTATTATTATTTGGATATTCCCATGCCATTTTGCTATCGATTTCTTTTGCATTATAGATATTGTTTAAATCGAAATATGTTTAATACAATTATTGCTGGAAATTATATTAAAATAACTGAAAAATATAATTTAAAAGTATTCTATCAGCGTTTGGCAAACACATTTTAACACAGTTAATAAATGTTCGTTTTAGGTGAAATGTCAATGTGATAATCGCCTGTAACTTTTATATGATTTATACTATACTACTATACAATGCACTACTATGACATTAGTACTGTCTAGTACGTACACGTTTCCATTAGTGACAGTAGCTCATACTGGGCACCTGGTGTTAGTCATGAAGAACACAGCACTGCACAACGATACATAACACTGCTATGGTCACACTGATGCTGAGAAGAAAGACACCCATTATCATTGCATATATTGTCGTGCATTGATTACTATGGTACTTTAGTATATTGTGTATTGATTACTAGTATACTAAGTATTGTGGATTGATTACTAGTGTATTGTGTATTGATTACTAGTATACTAAGTATTGTGTATTGATTACTATGGTACTTTAGTATATTGTGTATTGATTACTAGTGTATTGTGTATTGATTACTAGTATATTGTGTATTATTCGTTGAACAACTGTTGTCACGTGCTCAGACGAACATAATATCAGTTACTCTATTAATTAGTGTATATTTCTTTCTATAGATGGAAAAGGTAGTGTGAGTGTATAAGAAGAATTAGTTTGCTTCCAAGCAGAATATGTTTTTGAGCGTAGTATACATGTATGTGTACGGACGCACTTGGTTCGTTTGGAAGTAATATGTTTTACCAGATGTAGTATAAATACGTGAACATGTCCTGTTTGTATGGACGTAACTGTACGTAGTATGTTCATATAAATGTATTGTGTCCCATTAAAAACATTTTGTAAACTTATTCTTAAACCTACGTTATTCAGGATTCGTATAATGTATTTAGGTTACACACACACTTTATAGTATGCCTTATGAGCGCTATCCATCGCTACGATTCTGTGAACCCGGGGGACAGTATTGGTGTGAGAACTGTGAACAATAGTCCTACTGCTACGAGCAGGTTCACAGTAGTGGTATGCTAGACCTGAAGCAGATATATTTGGCATCAAGGTCCGGCAAGCGGTGTTAAATCCGGCATTTTCTGTGCACACAATGGGATATCATAGACACTTGACAGTTATGTCTATTCTTGTATGGTTTCTGTCCTTGGGCGATGCCCGGAGAACGCCATGTCGCGCTACACACTGTATACCGAGCAACACTTACCAAGGCGTTCTACCTCCATGTCAACATAAAGCAATCACCAGATTAGTTCATCGGATTGCTCTATGAATCATTCATAACAGTTAATATGCGTAATTTAGCTCAATATTTACGAGTGGAACATTAAGGGCAGGTGATAGAACTCAGCGGAAGCGGGAAGACATAGACAAGGCAGATCCGGAAAGCGGGAGGATACCCATGCGTTATCTGTAGTGTCGCAGAGCGTACTTGGTCAATTAGTACCAGTCGGTGCTCGCAGGTGTACTGCAACATTCGACGCTACACGTGTTTTAGTTTACTTCCTGTCTTAAACGGGCAATCCGTGGTATATAAGAGAAGTAAGCATGAAAACTGTTCTACATCACAATTAAGCATCGAAAAGAAAACGAAAATGCAGTGAAATATCGTTCGGGTTCTTCTCCGCTATATCTAACAGCGAGTATTACGATATTCCATTCTCTCTATCTGTTAACAGGAGAAATGCACGTCGCGAATGAACTCACCCTCGCTCCGATTTCCAGGTAAAATATCTCGTGAGACAGCGAATATCCACTGTAGCCATTAGCGGTCATCATCCTCCAGCAGCTGTCCGTGATGTCACACTGCTCCTTACTCCTCGTGCTGCAAACATGTTACATCCTTTCTTTAGTCTGATAACAAACTGTTCATGTTACATTTGTTTTTATTCTGATAGTAAACACCCGACAACAGCTGACTGTATAGTAGCATGTTTCGTATTTCTCAATTTACATTGAATTTCACATATTCAGCAATATTCAATTCATGTCGCATAATTCAACTATAATATTCTTAACAGGTTTGATAAGTATAGGTGATGGATACTGGTAGAAAGAAAATAGTCTGATAGTAAATGTCACACGATTCCAAAATACCTGTTATTTTAATTGCCCCACAATCAGGAGTGTCAAACCAAGGAACATAACCGCGTAATCAGCATTTTCTGACCCATGTTTAATATCACGCAGCTATAACTAATTCATGTTAAATACTCCTGAAAGTGTAAAATCGTAGCATCAGCTTCATGGCAAGATGCGAACATGCAATTTTAGTAAGACGCAGAGCAAAATAATAATACCCGTTTACCAATGGCTATCTAATGACAATCATTTCTTTCACCAAAACATTTAGAGTGGGATTAAATTCAATAAGGATTCATCGAATCATAATTATCATCGCCATGCAAATTGGTCCGTTTCTACGTGACCGTCCCACCCATACATAAGAAGCCGCCTTGACGAGTTGAAATTCATCGTATTTCAGTCAGGTGGTAATCTCGCTCAGCCAATAAGCTGACTAATCCCAGCAACCGGCTCGCTAAGAGCCCTTCTCGAGAGCTTCCAGCAGATTTCCTCTCCGCGGACACATGCTCTTTAGTCGTACTGTAATTGTGGCATGTCATGTCATTACAGCCGTTATATCTCAACAGTGAGACGGAGAAAGGAACTAGCCCCCTTAAATAATATATTTAAGAAGAGAAAATGAGATATGATTTGGTAAAGTTCCTAAGAAATGAAGTTCAAGATTCATTTGCCCAAAGGCTTTACTCCCTTGACGTCTAGAGGTTAGATGTGATATTAAAGACAAGTCAACCTAATCAAGATAAAATGCTCTTTTTTTTTGCACTGAACCCGTATCATGCCACATAAGGGCATGCTCTACATATACTATAGTATACTATCGCCATTGATAACTGTAGTAAATTCACATACATAAATAATTAGTGAAAGATAACTAAATAAAAAAATCCTCCAGACATGTAAATGTCATGCGCATGGCTAATGATAACAAAAAGATGAATTTTCGTCCAATGTTATTTTGTTCTCTTTAAACATAAAATTATTTATGTTATTATAAGTATATTAAATTGTTAGGTATACTGTAGTTGGCAAGTTGGATCTTACCCTGTGCCAAATAGTTCAGCCAGACAGTCATCAGATTGATGTTCCTGCATGGACTCTTGCATTCTGTAATCCCACACAGGTATGCTGGAGTCCAAGTCTCGGCTAGGGAAATCTAATTCCCAGAATCCTTCAGCCAAGATGGCTCCGATTCCTGTGGGGATTAATGCAATCAAATACAATCTATTTAACTTTAGCAAACGGACATATATCGTTGCAATGCATTGTGTACATTGAACTTATGAAAGTATGTGAAAGACAAAATTCCACTTTTATAAGAAGACAAATATAATTTTACTGAGTGTAAGCTACAGGTGTAGTTTTCATCGTAGTTGATCGAAATGAACTTCAAAGTGTACACCTACGTAGAATATCTACGTCACTAACAGGGCTGAGTGGATAGCAATAATAAGAGTTTCAGCCCACCATATGCTACCCACACTGTTGACTTGAATACCCTAACACCTATTAATAAGGTATACAACCAACGTCTGTTAAACTAGGAGCAGCATCATGATGGCAATCCAGTGCGCTCCCGTTTGATCGGCGAAGTCAAAAAGGCATGCCAATCACTCCGGTACCACAGGGAAATCAGGGAGAACGTTTAGCATCTGTGATCTGTGCGCCAGAGGGAGTGTGTATTGTTCGTGGTCACTCCGGTCCATCGACAAGTCCATGCTTCAAGTGAAGTATCAATTATTGACGGGACGATTGTCGACGCGTTCAAGTTTAAAAAGGATGTTGCTCCGGTAACTAATGCGTCTAATTGATGTGACATCGAGACAACATAAACACACGTCGTGTTTCACTTGTTTCTTGGTCTACATTGACGCCACAATTAGCTTATAAACGACAAGAATTGCTAACCAGCACAGTGTGTTTTCTACTTCTCCAAGAACATGGTAAGACTGCACCAACAGTAAAATAAATGGTCAATACAGTATCTTGGCTTCTGTACAACACGGTACTATAACAGCTTACAATAAGTACTTTACAAGCTGTACGGTACAGTACGTACGTTTATAGTACTGAGGAGTATCAGCGGCAACAAATGGCGTAGCGTCATCACTGATCTTCCTCGCAAGGTCGCGAAGATGGCGGATTTCCTGCTCGTGTCTCAAAGTCACGAGATGCAGACGTCCTTTTTTTTGTAGGTTGTCTAACAACACTTTCAAAGAACCTGAAACATTAAATAGAAAATATTTCATCACCCAACGCAATACACTCGCAATTATCTATAAAGAGTTGATATCGGCGAAACAATAGCACTAAGGCATGATTAGTTGTATTATTATTACAATCTGTGCATGCTGGGCGGTCATGCTAGTGATATACAATGATCACTGTAAGATAGGCTGTCGACAGGTATTTTATAATCTACGGTTGAGGCATTGCGCTTGATTCAAGTTCAGATATGTCAATTAATCAGTTAGGACAACGTCAACTTCCACAGACAGCTCCGAGACGCGTTCTAGAACATGTATGTAGGTAGTAATACCATATGTTATAACATAGCCTATCAGTGAGACTGTATGTCACAAATAGTGATGCGATATCGATCCATGCATATCTTTAATTCTTATGGGAATCAACTTTAATGATATTATTTGGATTGACTGCACGACAAGATTAATCCCATATGTTCAGTAGAATATTAATATTGTCATAGTACAAATGCACTCGATGTACAAGACTAAACTATATGGACCATTTCCCTTTCAGGACTCGAACCCTGATTAATGGCCACGTCGCTTCCAAACCATCGGATGGCAATAATATGAAAACTCTGTCCCTTTGCATTACTTTCTTGTTTTGGGTAACAGGAAGCACATTGTCCATTTAATACGATACTAGTGCCATTAGCTTAATGATTCGTATCAAAACAGCACCAGAAATCATTCTTAACACCGGTTCTATGACGAGTTTTTTAAACACAAATGAATGATATAATCTAATGTTTCTATGGTGAAGTCAGGCGAGCTTACATCAACTAGAGAAACCTCACGCTCACTGATTATTTCAACGGCTTTTATTAGTAGATCTATTCAGCGAGTGTCGGTGTGGACGTTCACATGGGCGTTGCACCTTCGGCTGGATCACATTGTTGTCAGCGCGAGGCATCCCGGGGGAGTCGTAAACATAATAAGACGGACAATGCTATGTTCCATGTTTTAGAGTAATCTCAGGGATAGGTTGAGTAACCATTGATGTGACAAGAGCACGTCAATTACCCACCATCGACTGTAATAGGCCAGGTGAGGACGCCGCCAGAATAGGCAAATCATGTCCCCGGACCACAGATTATAGTGCCGACATCGTAGTTCAATGGAGCTGATGCAAAGCGTAATATACAACCCTGGCACTTCGGTAGTATGCTATGGTCGTAACTTAACAATTCATGTAGATTTCCATGCAATAATACATTACCGCTACTCACTTTCGTACATTCAAACACACACGTGCACACATAAGTACTTTAAAATATACTAGTAGTCGCTTTTTCCTCCATAAATTCGGAGAGTAGACGTTTATGGATGTTAGTTATCAATACTACATGAATTAATAACCACATTCAGATAATAAGAGCTATTACAAGTGTCATTCCTATGCGAGCTATTACAAGTGCCATTCCAATGCGAGCTATTACAAGTGTCATTCCTATGCGAGCTATTACAAGTGTCATTCCTATGCGAGCTATTACAAGTGTCATTCCTATGCGAGCTATTACAAGTGTCAT
>JAUTBQ010180163.1:0-11058 GCA_032361185.1 Lepetodrilus ovalis
GGAAAGAAATTTTATAGATATTTCAGGAGCAGTAAATAAAAAGATAAAATTCCAGTTTGTAGAAGGGGATAAACTTTCCGATGCAATTTTAATTGCTCATGGAATAAACTCTACATATTTAAATGTTGATAGTGCAAACATATCAAGACTATCTTATGACGGTCAAAAGGAAAAAAATATTAAAGTTAAAATTTTAGATAGTCCGCTATTGCAAGTGGGGGATAGAATTAAAATTCTATCTGATGAAAATCAAAAAAGGGATTATAGTGTTTTAGTTCTTGGAGAAGTAAAGAGACCTGGAAAAATTTATATTACAAAAAATAGCACAACTCTTAAAGAAGTAATTAGAAAAGCAGGTGGTTTTACTAATCAAGCTTCACTAAAGTTTTCTGAACTAATTAGAAATAGTGATGCTAATACTATTTTGCAAATGAAAGCTTATGAACTAAATTTGAATGGGACACAACTTTCTCTTGAAGAAAAACAAAAGTTATTAAATTCTAAAAAACATGAACTTCTTAAGATGTATAGATCAGCAGACATAACTTTGGAAGATACATTGTTCTTTAACATTGATATTTCACTAAAAGCATTGGATGGATACTCCCAAATTGATTTATCAAACCTAAAAGATTTATCATCTTATGAAAGCAATTATCTTGTTAAAGATAAAGATGTAATTGTAGTACCAGAAAAGAAAAAAGATATTTATGTTTGGGGAGGAGTTTCAAAGATTGGAAATTATAAATATAGAGCTGATAAAACTATTGGAGCCTATATAAATGAAGCTGGTGGAATGACAGATATTGCTTATGGTGTAGGAGAAGTTTTTTTAATAAAAGGAAAAACAAGAGAGTGGATTAATATTGATATTTCTGAGTCAGAAAAAATTGAAGCTGGTGATTTTATTTATGTTAAAAAAGATCCCCCAAAAAGTTTTGATTTTTATCTTAGACGAATTGGCTCAATAGCAAGTATTGTTGGTTCTGTAGCTACAATTATTTTACTTGCTACTCAATTTTCAAATAAATCAAATTAAACTTTTATAGGATAATATATTTTGATAGAACACAAACCAACGTTTACGGATTATTTAAGTATCCTTTACAAATGGAAAAAGTTTTTAATAATAAATTTATTAGTTGTAACTATTGTAGCTACAGCTATTTCATTTTTAATACCGGAAACATTTAAATCTACAGCAAAAGTTATTTTAGCTCCTGAAAACTCAATGGGTGGATTAAGTAGTTTAATAGGTGGCAATTCTGCATTGTCTATTGGTGCAAAACTGTTTGGTGTTGGTGGTTCTTCTAATGAGGATTTAATACTAGGACTGTTAGAAAGTAGAACAGTTATTGAAAAAGTTGTAAATAAATTTAGTTTATATGAATATTATGGTGAAGAGGATAGTAGAAATTATGATAAACTAATTAGGAAGATGTCGGACGATATAATATTCGAACCCAACGAATATGGTATGATTGAAGTTAGTGTAATTAACAAAGACCCAAAATTAAGTGCGAAAATTGCCAATTACTTTGTAGTATTAACTGATAGTATGAATATTGAATTAGCAATGAAAAACGCTAAAGAGAATAGAGTGTTTGTTGAAGAAAGATATAATAAAAATGTAAGAGATTTAAGAACTGCCGAAGATTCAATGTATGTATTTCAAAAAAAATATGGAATATTTGCAGTCCCTGAACAATTAGAAATTGCAGTTAAAGCAGCGGCGGAAATTGAAGCACAATTGGCACAAAAAGAAATAATGCTTCGTATGTTAAAAGAAACTAGTGGAGAAAACTCCCCACAATATATTAACTTGTTCTCTGAAGTGAAAATTCTTAGAAGAAAAGTTAATGAATTAAAATACTCTGATAAGTTATCTTCAACTTCAAATGTATTATTTCCGTTCAATAAAATGCCAGAGATAATAATTGAATATTATAGAAAATTTAGGGAAGTTGAAATTCAAAGTAAAATAATGGAATTTACTTTGCCGATGTACGAACAAGCAAAGGTTGAAGAACAAAAAAGTATTCCTACACTATTAACTGTAGATAAAGCTGTACCTGCCCAACTCAAATATGCTCCTAAAAAAGCATTTATAATTTTAGCTGCTTTTTTTATAACCACATTTTTAACCGTTTTTATGGTTTTTTTATTTGAAAAAATATTGCGAATTGAAAAAGTAAAAAATACATTAGAAAAGAAGCTAAAATCTTTTGTTAGTGGAGTAATTGACTTTTATAAATTACGATTCAATCTATAAAATGATTTTACTGATTTTTATATTTTGGTTGACAATTCTTTTAATAAGCCAAGTACTATTTAAGCGTATTTTCAATCATCTTGCAATTTATGTTACTGTTTGGAGTTGGATGATAATATTTTACCTCTTTAAATTATTACCTTACCCTTCTTTATTAGGATATACTTGGACAATAATATTGCTTGCGTTTATTTCTTTTTTTTTAGGTACTATAACGGTTTTTATTGCTCGTAAATCTTTAGGGCAAACAAATAATATTCAATCCAAACCTGCTTCTTTAATTTTATTTAATGATGATGGTAAGTTAGTTAAATTATTAATAATTTTTTTCGGACTTATTTCATTGTTTTCTGCATTGCAGAATTGGTATGTTCTTATTAATAAGTATGGCAGTATATTAAATGTATTTCTATCAGCTAATGAAATTTATAAATTTAGGCAAGATAGTAATATCCCTGGAGTAATCCCTTATATCCAAGCTTTTGCAAATATGGGAATAATTCTTGGGGGACTTTATTCAGCATATAAAAATAAAATAACTTTGCTTCTTATCGTTCCATTTGTTGCTGCGGTATTAAAATCTTTAGCAATGTTTGGACGTATTGGCATACTGATAGCTTTAGTTGAATTATTAATTTCCTACTCACTCGGAAAGTATGCTTTCCCCAAAATAGAACTTCCAATATCTGTGAAATTGAAGAGAATACTTCCTATTCTATTATTGGCAATAGTACTTGTTGGTTCAGTTTCATCAATAAGAGCATTTAGGGGAACTTATGAAAAATTTCAAGGCTCAAATGTAAAATTAAATGCAATGAAAGATAATATTTTTTTTTCTCCTTCAATCTACTTATATATGAGTAGTCATGTGGGTGTCTTAAATTTTTTTTTACGTGATCAAACAGAAAAAACTATGATTGGAGAAAACACCTTTACACCTTTCTATAATTTATTATCAAAATTCGATTTTTCCAAACGAGTTTCCTACAACCAAAAAGGATACTATATTCCAATGTGGACAAATTCGGGGACTATTCTTAGAGATTTTTATGCAGATTATGGAATTATAGGAATACTTTTGTTACCATATTTACTTGGTATGTTTGGTACATATTTTTGGAGTAAGTTTTACTCATCTGGGAAATCAATTTACTTTGTTTTAATTGTACATCTTTATGTGATAATTATTCTATCTTTTTTATCTTCTGTAACTCGTGGGGCAGATTGGTTTGTAAGCCTTGGTGGTTTGTCAATTACAGTTTTGCTAATAGAAAAAAGAATGAAAGACTATACACGCCATAAAGATATTTAGTATCCTCTCATTCAAAAATATTTTATGCGGAAATTAACAATATTAAAAGCTTTTTCTTGGGTAGCATTTGGTAATATTATTACAAAACCTTTGTGGATGTTACTTATTATTTTTGCTGCAAGAAAGTTAGGAGCTGAGCAGTTTGGTATCTATTATTATGCTCTATCAATTGTATTACTAGCAACTATTGTAGTTGATTTTGGGTTTGATTACATTTTAATTCAGAGAATTGCAAAAGACAAAAAAAAATTTTCAATTTATCTCAACACAATATTTTTTTATAGAATAATAAACTTTATAATTGTTTTAATTATTCTTTCAATTGTAAGTTTTTTTATTTCTCCAGAATCGGAAATTCAAACTAAAGCAGTCATTGTTTTACTTTTCTTTCAATTTACAGTCATCATACTTACATCTATTAAAAATTCAGTTTCTGCCATAGAAAATTTTTCTTCTTTTTCTCAAATGATGATTTTTGAAAAAGGATTGCTAACTTTATTTGGCTTTGTTTCACTTTTTTTATTTACAGATATTGTATCGTTTCTTCTTGCATTGCTTATAGCAAATATTGTAACAATAGTTTTTCTTGTTATAGTACTTATTAAAAAGTTTGATTTTAAAATAATAAAACCGACTAAGGCTATTCTTGTTGAAGTAATGAAGGATTCCTTACCTTTATTGTTAATGAATATTTTTGTTATGATTTATTTCCGCATAGATGTGGTAATATTAGATTATTTTAATAGTAGTAAAGAAATTATAGGAATATATGGTTCAATACATAGAATTATTGAAATGTTTCTGTTAATTCCAAGCATTTTGATGTCAACTTTTTATCCAATTATAATAAGGCTTTATGAAGACGAAAAAGAAAAGGCGTTTCAGATTGTTAATACTTTAATAAAATTTATGTTAACAACATCAATTATTATTGCTTTAATTTTAACAGTATATGCTTACGAATTAAACGAGTTAATGTTTGGTGAAGAATATCTGGAAGGATATAAAGGATTAAAATATTTAATATGGACAATTATTCCACTTGGTATCAATTTTATTTTAGGTTACTTGTTAATAAGCGTAAATAAACAAAAATATCTTGCTTTTAGCCTTATTGTAGCTTCAATTATTAATATATTACTCAATATTTTATTGATTCCAAAGTTATCATTTGTTGGAACAAGTATAAGTGCTTTAATATCTGAAATAATTATTTTTATGTTTTATGCTTATCTTTCTATTAAGTATTTTGGTGATACTAAACTGTTATCATCAATAAGCAAATTTATTATTTTATTAGTTTTATTTTATTTTTCTTTTAAAATTATGTTAGTTCTAGAAATAGTAAAAACTGTTGCATTTATTATTAGTTTATTATTGATGTTTGGTAGTGCGTATTTATTAAAAATATATACTAAAAATGATTATCAAATACTTGTGAACAAATTATGAAGATTGCAATAAATGGTATATATCTTAATTTCAAAAAAAAGAATGATGGTATTGGAAGATATACTCATTCATTGCTTCTAGAATTTGGGAAATATACTGGCATTAGATTTTATGTATTTGTTGATAGATATTTTAAGTATAAGGGAATAAAAGAAAATTTTTCAAAAAATATTATCCCAATATTTATTCCAATCCCTACTTTTCATATTTATCTTTTACGGTTATGGAATTCTTATTTACTTCCACTTCATCTAAAAATATTTAATATCGATTTGTTTTTTGCTCCGGATGGTCTTTCTGCATTTAAAGGTGCTCGAAAATATGTTTCAACTATTCATGATCTAGCATTTTTACATTTCCCGGAAAATGTTTTACCAAAATTTCGTAAAATGTACACTAATGAATATAAAAGAAGTGCTTTAAAATCGGATTTGCTTATTACAGTTTCAGAATATTCAAAAAAAGATATTTTGAAAAATTATAAGTTACCAGAAAGTAAAGTTAAAGTTATATATAATGGTGTAGAGGTTTCTTTTAATAAAGAGGAAGATCATAATTCAATTTCAGAAGTTTTCAAAAGATTTAAATTAAATTCTAAATATATTTTTTATTTTGGAACTATTGAACCTAGAAAAAATCTAATGGGTTTATTAAAAGCTTTTGAGATGGTTAGAGATTCTTTAGAATTAAAACTAGTAATAACTGGCAAAGAAGGATGGTTATACTCTTCTTTCTTAAAAGAAGTAAATAATTCAAAATATAAAAATGATATTTTATTAACCGGATATCTAAATGATAATGAACTAAAAGCACTTCTTTATAATGCTACAGTTTTTACCTACGTTCCTTTTTTTGAAGGATTTGGACTTCCTGTTGTTGAAGCTATGGCAATGGGGAAATGGATTGTTACATCTAATACTTCATCAATACCAGAAATAATTGATAGTGAAACAATAGCAGTTGATCCAAATAATATAGAAAATATTGCAAAAGCAATTCAGTTACAAATTGAGAAGAGTAATGAAAAAATTATAAACCAATTTGCTATTGATAAATCAAAAGAGTTTTCGTGGAAGAAATCTGCAAAACAACATATTGAGCAGTTTAGAAAAATTATCGAAAATAATTAATAGTCTTTATCAATTAAGAAATTTCATGAAATATTTATAATATGAACAGAAAAAAAATGTTATTAACTTCCGGTATTTTAGCTACTTCTCTTTTTACAACGGAGAAGAGGTTGTTTGCAAAAGCTTTATCTTCCAATATAGAAAGTAAAAGAGGGTTTAATGTTTATAATGTAGCAGAAATATCGGAAACAAAACCTAACTTTTCTTTAACTCAAGTAATAGAATTTATTATTAAAGATATTGATGAAAAAGCTTCTTTGGATAAACCTGGTGGTGATGTAATCTATTTCCCACCTGGTGTTTGGGAAATAGAACAAACAATAAAAATTCCTCCAAGAGTAATGTTGCTTGGAATGGGAGGTTTTTTTCATCAACAAGGAATTTATGAAAGTAATTTTTATAAAAAGCAACATACAGTAATAAGACTAAAAAGAGAAAGCAATTGTAATATTATAGAACCAAGAGATTTTAGATCTTCAGGAATTCAAATAAAAGGAATTATTTTAGATGGTAACAAGCACCAGCAAAGAGGAAATGGAAATTACTGTGGTATCTATTTACCTGATTATGGAGATGAGGAAAATTTTAGTGATGTAAGACTAAACCTTTCTGTAAGAGATGTGTTGATATTTAACTGTAAAGGAGATGGAATTTATTCAGGGAAAAAACAGAATGAATTTAGACTTGAAAATGTTCACTCAGCAAAAAATGATGGTAATGGATTTTATTTTAGCGGAACAGATATTTTATTAAGTAATGTTTGGGCTGGTGATAATGGGAGAAACGGAATATACATCAATGGTGGTGGAGCTGTTAGTGCAATCAATTGTGATTCTTGGGGAAATAAATTAAACGGAGTTTTGCTGGATAGTTATACGCAGAATAATACTTTCAATCGTTTGCAATGTAACATAAATGTACAAAATGGAGTTCGAATAAAAGGAGGAGTAAATTCTACAACTTTTCTGGGTTCTGTTTTTAAAGAAAATTCGAAAGTGCTTGGTGGAGGTAATACAAAGTCTTTTGCAAATGTAGGATTGTTTTCTGAAAGTAATAATAGTCCAAGAGGAATAAAATTTATTGGATGTCAATTTGGGGAAGGAAATGTACTAACTCCGGCAACAACTTTTGGCATTGAAGATAACTCAGAAAGGATTTTTCCTAATTCTATTATTGGATGTACATTTGCAGAAAAGGAATTTGCAATTGGAATAGTTAACAAAAATATATTTAAAAATTATTCTATCGATAATTGTACAGCTGGTTCATTTGGTGGTGAAACTATTTATAATAATAGTCCGCATAGGTTTGTTAATATTAATAATGATTATGAAGTTTTGCAAATTGATGAAATAATTTCAGTCAATACTGAATTAGATAATTTTACAATTTTACTTCCATCTTTGAATGAAGTACCAATTGGGACTGAAATAAGAATAATAAAACAACACTCAAGTAACTACTATATTTTAAAACCTCAGCACCAAGAAGAATTACAAAATATAATTGATAATAAAATTACTGTTGAAGATGATGCATGGACAAGTGTTGTTGTTATTCATGCAAATAATTCTTGGATTGTTACTAAATAATCTTTATTGACTAATTATGAAGATACTTCAAATATCATCTCAAGTACCGGTGCCAGAAACTGACGGTGGAAAATTAAGCATATTCGGTATTACAAAAAGCTTACACAAGCTGGGTCATAAAATTGATTTCCTTTGTTATCTAAAAGATGCAAATTACAAACAATCTATTAAGTTAATGAATGATTATTGTAACCCTTACTTAATAAAAGTGAATACGCAAAATAGCATTTGGGGTGCAGTTAAAAATATTTTCTCAAATGTTCCATATAATGCTTCAAAGTACCAAAGGGAAGAATTAGTTGAGTTTGTAAAAAAACTATTTGAAGAAAAAAAATATGATATAATACAAATTGAACATTTGCATATGGGATGGATAGTTGATTATATCAAATCAATATCTCCTAACATACCTGTTATTTTAAGAGAACAAAATTTAGAATTAAAGATTATGGAACGTTATTATCAAAAAGAGAATAACTTTCTTCTTAAATTATATGCATATATTCAATTTAAGAAATTTCTAAAATTTGAACCGGAGACTTGTGCTAAATTTGATCGTTGCATAATGATAAGCGAAAATGATAAAAATGATTTGAAGAAATTTGATTCTAGTATTGATGTTATCTCGATTCCAGCTGGAGTAGATAATAGATTGTTAAAATATCAGTTACAAAAAAAATCCAAAAAAAAAATTGTTCATATTGGTAATCTAAATTGGTATCCTAATTTTGATGGATTGAATTGGTATATCAAAGAAGTTTTTCCGAATATAGTTAAAGCATTTCCAGATGTTATGCTATATATTTATGGTGGTGGAGATTTTAGTAAAGTTGAAATCTCCAAAAGTATAAAAAGTAATATCGAGATTGTTGGATTTGTTGATGATTTATGGAGCAATTTAAAAGATAAATCTATAGCAATTGTTCCATTACGTATTGGTGGTGGTATTAGAATTAAAATAATTGAGTTGCTTGCCTTTGGCATAAATATTTTAACTACATCTATAGGCAAAGAAGGAATTGATGTTATTAACAATAAGCAAATTTTAATTGCAGATAACAGTAAAGAGTTTATTAAGAAAACTAGTGATTATTTTAACAACAAGTTTGATAGTAAACAATTAGTTGAAAATGGAAGAGAATTTATTGTTAAGAATTATACTTGGGAAATAATTAGTAAAAAATTTGAAGAATCTTATAAAGAATTAATTGATAGAAAGAATAAAAACTAGGTTTAGGGATTAAATCTAGTTTTAATTTTATTATTATATTAAACCCAAAATATTTTTCAAAATTACAATTAAAAATGTGACTGTCACTTTGAGATTTTTTTCCGAAGCAATCTATTTATTTCAGACTCTATTCAACAAATTGCTTCGTCATAAAAAACATTCCTCGCAATAACAGTAAGTTTAAATTTCGAAAACTAAATAGTATTTAGAATATATTAAATTAGGAAGTGAAAAGTTGACTTTTAACAATATTATTGAAATTGTATTTTTATTACTTCTAATAATTATTTTAAATTCATATCTACTTTATTTTTTTATAATGAGATTTATATCTTTCCTCTGTAATAAAAAAAATAACTCTACTCCCCAAATTCGAAAAGTATCAATTATTATTTCTGCATTTAACGAAGAAAGTGTAATTGGAGAAAGAATCAATAATATTTTAGGTCTCAATTATCCGAATGATAAAATTGAAATATTAGTTGGTTCAGATGGTTCTACTGATAAGACAAATGATATTCTTGAGGAACTATCAAAGAAAAATATAAATTTGAAGATTTTTCTATTTAAAAAAAATAGAGGAAAGGCTGAAGTATTAAATGATTTAGTAAAAGAAGCAACAAATGAGTTTCTAGTATTTACAGATGCAAATACAATATTTGATAGAAACTCACTAAAATATTTAATGGATAGATATCATGATAATTCTATTGGTGGAGTAAGTGGAAGACTAATATTAAAAGATGATTTGGTTTCTTCAACTGAAAGTGTTGAAGAAAAAAAATATTGGGAAATTGAAACTATTATAAAAAAAGCAGAAGGACATTGTGGAATTTTAATAGGAGCTAACGGTGGAATATTTTCAATTAGAAAGGGATTGTTTAAAAAAATTCCAATAACTAAACCCGTTACTGATGATCTTTTTATTTCGTTAAGTGTTTTAGTTAAAGAATATAAATTTGTATATGCCTATGAAGCTTTTGCTATTGAAGATGTAGGAGTGGATGTTGCAACAGAATACAAGAGGAAAGTAAGGTTTGCTTCAACAAACTATCAAACTCTTACTTTTTTTAAGAACCTATTATTCAATAAAAATCTATTACTTACTTATGCCTTCTGGTCGCATAAAGTTATTAGATGGTTTTCTCCATTACTAATATTGCTTTTATTTGTATTTAATTTATTATTATTCAACCAAGGTTTGTTTTATAGAACTTTAATGATTATACAACTTATATTTTATTCTTTTGCCTTTTTAGGATATGCTTTTTCATTATTAAAAATAAGAATTAAATTGTTTTCTCTACCATTTTTTTTCGCAGTTGCACATATTGCATTAGTTACAGGTTTTATAAAATTTATTAGAAACAAGCATAGTGTTAAGTGGGAATCTACAAAGAGAAGGTAGAATAATGTCATTTATTTATAACGTTAAATATATTTTGTAATACTAAAATATAACTGAAATATCTCAATTAAAAGTAGTTAAGAGATTTATTAACCGTTTCGTTCCTTTAATCTAATTAAATTTTTTAATTAAAATTAAATTCCTCAAAAAAAATCCGACAATAACTCTAACTGAGACATTTTATAGTACAATAATCTCATTTCGAAACAAATGGGTGATGAAAACGATTATAAATGTATCATTTTGATACGGAATATTCGTAAAAACTAAGTATATTAAAAAATAGTATTTGGTTTATAGTAAATAATTCCACTTATTATACAGTATTAAAATATAATTTTTTTTTGAAATTTCACTAAACAGAGGTTAATTTTTATGAAAGTCCCTTTTTTAGATCTTAAAGCACAATATAATTCCATTAAGGAAGAAGTTTTACCTGCTATCAATGATGTTTTAGATAATACCGCCTATGTAATGGGTAAACCAGTTTTTAATTTTGAAGAACAATTTGCAAAAGAACATGATGTAAAACATTGTAGTGGAGTAAGTGCTGGTACAGATGGGAATCATATTGCTCTATGGGGTTTGGGTATTGGGCATGGTGATGAAGTAATAATGCCTGCAAATACATTTATTGCAACAGCTTGGGGTGCTACATTAT
>JAUTBQ010180174.1:0-11058 GCA_032361185.1 Lepetodrilus ovalis
TGTATAATATATATATTTGGCATTGAATTTACATGGCGATCCCATAACAAACAAACACATTATCATGCAATGCAATTATACTTTTCTGTGATGATTTATTATCTACCTATAGTTACATGCTAGCAACTATAGCTGGTCAAAATGTAACATGCTAGGCTATACTTGGGATGCGTATGATACGTTACATACTCAGTGTTTTCTATGATATGGGTACTGCAGTGAGACCACACACATAATTGGCTGTAAGCATGTAGGCTGTACGTATACACCGGATGTGTGATGGGTCATATATATCAATGCCAATGCGCATGAGAACCAAATCGGTCATTCACTTAGAAAGCTATGTACACCACTGGGTATATGGGAAGTGATGCATCCCGTCAACTCTTTTCATTCAAGTAATATTACGAATATGAACCCATTCATAATGAAGAAAAACCGAATCGTTCATTTTGTTTAGCACGCAATGAACGCAACCGGTGTAAAATACCTTAATCTAGCATTTTTACTCATATTGTAACTCGATTCGTTCTGCGGTTCCGCAGATAAGGAGAGGTCGGGGAGCGGTTATTGTAGCCAAAGCTGTGATGACATAAGGGCAGGGAGCAGCAATTGTTGGCAAATACTGTGGTGACATTACGTCAGAGGTGCCGGCGATAGGAAGGCCCCGGGTCTGAGGCACGTTAGCGGGAAGGGAGACAGCAGAAGGTACGGGATTAGTCCTGTTAACGTCTCTTTCAACCGTGATTAGCTGGGCAGGATTGGATATACTCAGAGCTGTGAAATACACGATAGGGATTACTGCAACATGTAGTCGAAGATTAACGCAATATTTGTTTCCTTTACGAAAATATCAATCTCTTAAATTGTGTTGCTTCACGAGGATAGATTTTGTCTGTATTTGTCACTTGCCCGTGATCCTCCCTTTGACCAAATATTGTAGAAAAAGAGTCAAATTTTAAAATCCCCATTTTCTTTGAAGAACGAAGCAAATATATCGTGTGGCTATGTGTGGATTTATTTGATATTTATTTATGTTTTATGTGTCGATTTTTTCCAAGCCAAAATATAGCACCAAAAGCAAGAAAACGTAAACATATACATACTAAGCTTTAGCAACTGGCGAAAAGCATTTGGTTCTTTGGTACTTTTGTATCGACATGATCGTGTGTGGTATTCTATGTTATTTCATTTATCTTTGTTTCTAAATGTTATTATGAGTGACATTTTAGCATATTCTTTTTTTCATTAAAGTTGTCATGTTCACATACAATTCGGGGACAAATGTTCGTCAGCATGCCACATGATTGCTCTAAAACATTCTCGAAATCAGAGGAAACTAAAATAAGATTAGCTCCATGACTTTACTATGTCAATATGATAGCGATGTTTGACACTGGACTTTGTCCTAAAGATATCACCTCCGCATAGCCTTACATTCCCTCATCCAACAGTTCTCGAATACTGAGTACATCGTAAAAAGGTGTTGTCGGAAAAGAACCCTACAATTTGATTGGTCGAGCAACGATCGCCGTTATCTATGCAAATGAGCGTAGCCTCGTTTTGAGTTAATGTGGCAAGTGCAGCCAATCGCCATTGAGGATGCCATCGTCGTATTTGCGTTTGGCTGTTATCAACATACCGTTGCTTAATATATATCGTTTGCTTTCAAGATAATGTATTTGGACTTCACTGAGGTGTGATACGAAGGAATTTATTTAATATGGAAGTGTCAAATAGGATATATTAAATGTTGCAACACAGTTTGAGTTCAGACTGGTAAAAGTAAACATAGACATTGAATAGGTGGGAAATTGAGTCACTTTAATATCAACACATTTTTTTCGAAGATAACTTGGTACAGTCTGCAATGTTTATACATGAGGAAAATATCAATAGAACTGTCAATTGCTAGTCGTCCTGCTTGCTGTTTTATTTTAAACAGATTCTTATAGATTTCGTTCCAGCCAATATTCCCCACTCTTTAGCAGTCGTAAAATTTGATTTTCTATTTACTGTGCTATTTACATATTTATTATAATGCGGGCGTTTATATTATTAAAATAATGGCAATGTTTTGATTCCAAATTCTTTATCTCAAGTATTCGAAAGTTAATCTCCACTTCGTAAAGATGTTTTTCAGATAAATAATATAACACAGAAGTGGTTATTAACTATAACTTCGTAGAAACAGCAGGTTTTGTAAAAGGTATTTTGCAACTCAGACATCCAGATGTTGGAAAATATTAATACATTACTATGTGATTATTTATTTACATTATTTCACGTCACAAAACAAAGCTATACTTATTCTGCTATTGTCAGGAAATCAGTATTAGTTGTCAGCCTCATTCCCTTTTTTTTTTTGTAAGGTGGCACCTTTGAGCCTCCAAGTTTTGCGTTAGTCATTTTCACTGTCTGAAGCCACGCCTACCGGTTTTATGTGTTTCTCACAGTCGGTGTCGATTACATGGCCTTTGATTTATCTTGATTTGTGTCTCTATCTCCGACTATTCCCGCCCCTCGTTCTTTACACCAAGCCCCGGTCCATTAAAGTTTGAAGATAAAATCACATGTTGCTGCATCCTCGGCGATCGGCGTCGTCTCTCCCTAGATTTCCCCATTCATCAGTCTCTCCTTGTTCTATTATTCGCATAACACACAATTTATTCATAGTTTAAGGGACTCCTTGAGATAACAAGAGACATTAAAATATAAAACCCAAGGTAAATAACAGCTTCGGAATTAGCAGAGTCGCTTATACGTTCAAAGTGGATGCTATATTGTTTGCATATTACAAAACACGAACAGGCGTTTCTCAAATCTCAACAACACATTTTTGTTTAAATATTGATCCCAAAATCATGCGTGTAAATATTTGATATGAAGTTGTTTAACCAGTTTAGATGTAATTGAATATTTCGCACGTGTATGCATGTGTGCATGAATATCACAGATAATTATGTTGATTTGAAGTCACGTGTAAGTCACTTGAAAATCGAACATTATTTATCAACAAACCAGCGCCCAGACTGTCACTCTTGGCAATCAATAAAATAGTTTACTTTGCAGGAAAGAATAAGTAAAATTACGGTATATGGAGTAACCAAATAATTATGTATCCAATGAAGGTTGCATAACTCAATTGTATTATCCATATATTATTCTTGAAACTCAATTATTATTATAATTGTAGCTGAATCGTAGTATGTATTTTTTTTTTTTATCAATTTAAGGTTGTTTTCTGTTAGATGTGAAAGACATCTATATCTGGAATACTTACTAATATAATAATAGTAACTATTTGTTTAGGATGCTTGCATCATTTTGCAATATTTTGGGAGGTGTACATGCATATAGACATAATAATAATAATAATAATAATAATAATACACTACTAATAATAATAATAATAGTAATAATGATTGCCCTTAATATATTGTACACTTAAAAGTATTGTCGTATTCGCCTCAGGATATTTCGTCACGTTCCACCTTTTGCTCCAATAAATTGGATTCTTCTTGTTCATAACTATGTAAAGATATGTCTTGGCCTGCTTTCAAATTCTACCGTGGAAGGAGGTGGGGGGTGGATGTACAAGTGCCTGTGATATCACAAAGGGGAGCGGATAGGGAGTGTGTTGCTACTGAAGCTCATACACCCTGGCTTTCTTTCAAATGACAAACGGAGAAAAGAAAATGGGCTGTTTTTATTGGGGCAAAATGTACGCCTCGATTTACCCCCTACTGCAATGTCCAGGAACGAGTGTAGGTTTTGTTTGAATGGTAGCGATATATCACTCTATTCCTATTAATGTGCAAACTATAGGTCGGCCGCTGTCATCATGACCCACAGGTACATTGTTAATGTATGAAAGGGTTACATTTTTAGAAGTACCACTAAAAAGAATAATTAATACACCCACCCTTAACCCCTACCTATTTCTTTTCTCCCGTCATTATCAGCACCTCGCTATACGGATGCTGGCAGAGCCTAAAAGGGTTAACACATTAGTCTCTAAACAGCTGTGTATACTTGCTATGTCTCAGTAGTTAGTCATGTTTGAGATTACTAATTATTTGTCGTTGCTATTATCCCGAAACCTAATATTATGACCCATTTTTCATCGTTCAGTTGGTGGTCGCATTACTATAAACGATTTTCCTATCATGTCGACGGGAACTAAAATGTGACGATGACACAAAGAATTACTAATAACATGTTTAAATCTCACCTTTGCTTTCCGTGCGTTGTTATATAGAGAGATTAGGGTCGTGGAGATTTACTTAAATATTTTCTCATTGATCGGAAACAGAACTCTTTTTATAACATAAAAGTAAATCGAGTCAGTGGCAAAAAGACACCAACAAAGCACAGATTAGATGAAAAGGTACATATTGTTAGCACGTGAAAGGAATTGAGTACTAGACATGTGTATCTATAGTATATAGTTGTACGTGTCAGATCAGCCCAGTATAAAAGTAAGTGGCGAGGCAAACCCTTCGTAATAACTTGGGTAAATAAGGCAGGGGGGCGACCACATTGGATTTTTCCTCATCGCATATTCACGGAATTCCTTTTACAAATTCTAAATGGTGAAGCTAAACTTGTTTGTAGGATTAATCCCTTTATACCTTGAGTGGTACTATAGGTCGGCAGGAGTTAAGCGCTGGTGTAGGAAGCCACTATAGGCAAGCATATTGACGACATGGTCTTGGGGATTTCGTTAACGCCGGTATAACGAAATTGTCAATACTGTGACGGAGATTTCTGGTTTTAGCGATTAAACTTATTTATTGGATCTGACTGGTGTCATCCCATAATCGCGTAATGTGACCTATTATTCCCTTCCGTGAAAGTTAATAGCAATATAGCAATTTTCGGGTAGTATTTTAAGCAACAGGTTGATGTAGGTCAATTTAATTTATGCCGAAATTATTGAATTTGAGGCTGCTTTTATAGGTTCTAAAGTATGGGCCAACTAGTCTCTCTAGATGTTGATCTAATGAATACAACCACTGTGAAGGGACGGCTACGGTGTATGCATGGTTAGACCAACCAATATCAAAGAATGTGTTTTAAGATAATACTAATATACAAAAATATCTAAGCACGTATGCAAACATACTCTTGGTCTTTTTGTTCTTCAATTATATAAATATGTCGCATTTGTCTGTCACGTCTTAGTTTCCATGTGAAATATGTAACGTATAAAACATTCATAAATGTTAAAATCGTGTAGTTTTGGAAATGGAGAAGGGGAGGTAACTCGTATATATTTCTGGATGAAATACTGGTATTTAATAGTTAATTGTATAACGTTATTTTATGCTATGTATATTAATTACGTTTGCTCCAAAATGTTGCATGTTTTACTTTGACTGGTAACTTTGACCTATAAACTTTGACATTAGTGTGACATTTGATGAGCTTTCGAAACTTTTATCAACATTTATTAACATAACGATTTATCGTAAAGTTGATTTAGATTGTGCATTGTCACTTTGAAATACCCGTGTTAAAGTCATTTACTGCCTGATTATGTAATGTGTGTTGAGTGACGATGCTTAGTTAACTAACAGAATGAATTGTTTTTGGATTCGCCATTTTCAAACTATGTCTCCACCTCCAAATATGATTTGCTTGGACGATTCAACGAAATTTCTTAAATTATTGGATATATGAATTCTTTCGTAAAGTAATATTTATGGTGTGGACGTTATATGCCTATTTCAATATGAAATATGCACACAAAACTATAACAAATGTGAAAATAAATGAGTATAATTTCAAATGTTCCTCTTCTCACTGATTGGCTACTGAGTGTGGAAAGTGTTCCAGACCGCCAACCGCTAGCTGATGTTTGGTTACCTCCCATCATGCATTACATGCAGTAGCCAATCAGCTAGCTTGTTTATCTACTTTTTTCTGGATGTAGTATATCTTGTTTGTTTAACGAAATTTAGACGTTGTGATGAATGATATCAATATTAATCTTATAAAAGTAAAGCATACCTTTATTACAATATATTTTTTTATGTTTAATTAAAGTAGCAAGCTGGCATGATGTTGTAAATAGCACTAAAACATATGGTCTACCTGAGTTATGTAGGCACTACGTCATTGCTTTTACCAATCGAATCTAAACTATTTATCAGTTAATTAAGTTGATTTCTTACGAAATCCTCCTATTTGTTCTTCGACCTATCGAGGCAGATAACATTTTCTGGTAATAGTTAGCGTTCTAATACTCATTCAGCACGATATTTCATAGCAGTCTGGTCAATCATGATTCACGTTCGTTGGGATGCAGTGACAACGAAATATGACATACTAAGTACCCTACAAACCAATTTTCAAGCTAATTATAAGCTTGCACCGTCCACACAGCCCACACACCCGGAATGGGTCCACACACCCGGAATGGGTGTATTTTACGTGACAATTTAACCAAAATGCCAAAATTTAAAACTACCCCTCCTATGGTGGGGCGTTGATACTGAATACTTCCTGAACGAAATTTTGTCACTTTTGACGCGGGTGTTTACCTTAGGTCGACATTTCGGTGACAGGAAGTCCCCACTATTCGGTAATGTATATGGTAAAATGTTCTGGGTCCGTATAGAGAACCGGAGACGCAGCTAAACAGGCGACTGACAATACTACGTGTACAGATTGTGTGTCGTATGGGCTCCGATCCTCCAGTTGACTGGATCTTAACAATACACCACCCTCCACATTCCAGTAATCCTAGACACAGGTAAGAACATGTCAACCGGGACCGCTTGGGGGAAACCCGGGAGGGGGTAATATTTGTGAAAATACGAAAATTTGAGAAGGTGGAGAGGGCGACTCATGAATGGATATATGGATATTTATATTAGCAGATACGGTCTCCCACGAAACGTTAGCTTTTAAATAGTTTCCTATTTTATGAAGACATTGACATATAGAAATAACGAACTGGAAGTGCATTGGAAAGGCTTAATTTAATATAGAAATATGGATGGGCGGGCGTTATGGTAGAAGTGGCCATTAATCTGTGATTGATAATGTACCTAGGTTTCTCCACATACTGTAGCCAATAGTGATCTGTTTCATGACACGTCAATCTTAACGCAACAGTGTTTACCTATAGCATTAGCACATCCCCGAGGGAACTTTGGACACAAGACATTAACTCAGTACACATTTTCGTGTAGTAATAACGTGTGAGCAAACCGACCGGCCACGTCCGCCATTGACGGCAGACTTATCTGGTTAGTCGTGTTAGTGTATGCCTCCGCCACACAAAAGAGTCCAACAACGATGAAATCTGTACGAGCAAGTTTGTTTACATTACAAATAGAGCACGAGGGAGGCATGTCAATATAAACTGTAGTAGTCAAAATATGGGCGCACTTACAGTCGGCAACTAGCATTTGATCCCCGTACATAAACACACTGACTGCTAACTCAAAGTGGTAAATGTTAGCCTTTGAATATTTTTGTCAGGTTTTAAGTGGATTCTAGGAATGAGCGCGAAAAGGGGAATGGATTCAATCTGTCGACCACTGCTTCTGCGAACGTGGATTATTCATAGATTATGACAGTTGTGTCGTTTGATATTGACATAAAACAATTTGTTATTGTCAATTTACACCAATTTAAAAATCTGTAAATTGCATTTTTGTCCGAACCGTAACATTTGGATATCGATTTACAGTTTACTGATGTAATCTTCTGTGAAGCTAATGGGGTGTTTTACAAACTAAGGATTTGTTTGATTCGATATGTCAATCTTGAAACAATGGTCTAAATGGTGTCAATCATCACCCACTGGTACAATCAAACCATCACTTATAATGTTCAATAGCATTAAGCATGATCTACAATAGAACCTAGGATACCCAATCATAACGATACAACGATCTCAACACGTCTCCTATATAGTTAGTCAAGGTGGAAGTAAGGTATTATTATTAACATTGTATCAGTCATGCCAAACGTAATTTCAATATATTAAACTATATGCGATATTGTTGTCAATGCCGGTATATGTCAATGGCAACGTCCTATATTGCTAGACACATGCATGTGCAAACAACAGAATATGAAATATATCGACCGTTATTACATTCAAATTTAATATTTACGCTTCTAATCATTCTCACGTTGGTATCATCTTCAAGCAAGCAGCCAAGCAATAAAATCAATGATTGCGAGGGAGGTTTTGTGGCAGCAATTTCTCAGTTGTTGTTTTTTTTCTTTCGCAGTGGTTGACGTGAGTTTTTTTCAACGCGCCAGGAAATCGATGTAGCGAAATGAGCGCCTTGTGTGGATAATGGACGATCAATTTGATAGCAATTACAATTGTGATAAGATAGGCTTAATTATATGGAGGCATTATTTGACAGTCATTGGGCGGTGATGTATACGTAGAAGATCCGGTGAAACAGATGCACTAACATCCTTTAAAAAACAAACCGACATGCTTACCGAATCACGTTTATAAAGGTAATTTGATTATGGATTTCACGCTTTTATGCTTCACACTTAATATTAATTATAAAAGTGTATAGTCCGTAATTTCACGACAATTAATGCATCACAAGGCGTGGAGAATGTGTTTGTATGCAGATGCTTTCAAGGGCTTGTGTTCTAATTTGATAGACACGTGCCATAAAGTCAGCGACACGACTTGCTAATACGGCACTATTTCGCGTAGGAATATTACACGGTAGTGACTTGATTGTGAAATGTTGCCAGTTACACCTCCTGGGGCACATGGCGCAGATTGCCCTCTCTAGTGTGATTGAGGCACCTAACGGAGGCTCGGACACGACCATTTTCACTTAATGCTATAAGAACAATATCGACGTTTTCACATCTCAGTGCTTTCATGAATTGTATGAAACAATGGATGGTGATATGCCACTTTGTATTCCCAAGCTACTCTTCTTTTAAATTATGTCTTGGTTTACTGATTTTGTTTTTGTTTTATAAAGTAGACGAATTTTATATCTTTGTCGTATGAAATCCTCGTGTAAGACTATCGCGAATATTCATGAACGTGTTAGATACATCTGCTGCTATGAGATTTGCATGCTAATTATTGTTTTGAATGTTGCGATTTCAGTGTGAATGTGTGTATGGTGTCACAAAGATGGCATAACTAACGTACACGTCCTCAAAGCAAGATATGTCAAGATGATCGCAATTATGAAAATATGGGCTGTGAAATAAAATTAATAACACGAAGGGCAAGCTTGTCAACGTTCAGATATCGTATTTTAACTTGTAATAATCCTATTCTCAATGCAGGGCATGGTCTCGCGGGTCAGCGAGAAGACACCAATTTATTTTATGAATAATATCCCAGTTATGATCGGGGCCCCTTGTGTGTTTACTCGAGGCTGGGGTCAATTTTTGGCAAGTCGTAAACAAAACCTAACATCTAATGGCTGTGCCTGTTACTGCTCGTTCAGTTCCCAGCAGACGGGATGTCAATTGCACGCTATTATAATAATTAATTTAAGTAACGATAGCTCATGATCATTTTCTTTTGTAATATTAAAAACAGTGCTGTTTATGTGATTTATATCATGCGTAACGTAAATTAACCGTGTTATTCCCCAATCAGTAATACTCTATTAATATCGTATTAGTAGTCTGGTTGTGACAATGTTTCGATCATAAAAGGATTTTTAATATGCAGTAATTAGCCTATGTGAACAACATTATGTGTTTCCAAATCAATGTGCAGAACACTTAATTCTATGTATTAATAAAGCTCTGAGTTCTATGCTCAGTTATTTTAAGATGCATATAAATATATAGTGTATATATGAGTATTTTGGAAGCACTGCCTTACGTCTTCGCAGCCCATAATTATAAAGGCCGGTGTGACTAATGCCAAAATAGGGTATCCTGCCAAATCACACAAGATTAAATTTGAAGAGCTATGGATGTATTGCAAGGTGTGTTCAATTGCTAGGTGTAATTTAACCAAACTCAATGTAAACTAAACTTCAAAGTTGCTATTTGAATAGTGAGTGTGTCAGCACGACGCCTTGCCTCATTTCTTATTGATGCACACATAATGGCGAGCTTGCATGCTCATGCGCATGTCCATTAGAGCACGCACTATACAACGCGTTTACAGATGCTCGTGAATAAAGCAGAAAGTTAATTAACTGTTGCAGAGAAATGATAAAAGAGATCATTCACACATCAATCTGACACACTCGTCTGCATCATATAATGTCAAACATGCTGAAAGGAAAGTAGTATATAACAAAATATGGTACAGCTTAATATTTGACATTAAGTAAATGAGTGAAACGTAATGGATTATGTAATACGGATTGTGGACGACTTAATATAACTGTATTATAATTATATACAAATGATTGATGATCCACATCATTTCTCAAGAACGTTTAATAGCCTCCTTTAGAAAATAATATTGAATGGCAGAATTCAAAACCAAATATTCCGTTTAAAGTGTTATGTGTTTATGTATTTTACAACTGTAATTTGTCGTGTAATATAAGACAGGATATGACTGTTTGACACATTCATTGCATAACAATGGTTATGTGTGTTTACGAGGACAAGTGTTCTTCATGACTAAATTAAGTGTTCACCACTGAAGGACCTCGCAACCCTAGTAAAATGACGTCAGAGTATCCCGCAAATATGCTTATGCCTAGGAAAATGGATAGCAAAATGTCTTGCCTAAGTAGTTTGGTGTGTCTTGAGAGTGCTAAGCAGGCCCTTGAGATGGCCTGGACAGTTTGTATTTACCGTTACTGTCATAATTAACGAATACAGTACTTATGGGGAAACAGTGAACTCTCTATATTACTGAAGAGGGAGCACAGATGGTCTCATACAGGGTTCTGTACTTGCTCTGTGCCAGTCTATTATTTCTTCCGCCAGTGTTCCCTCCCTTTTTCAAGTTGTCTCTCTGATTGTCTAACTTATCCACTCTCCCACTCCTCACTCATGCTATTATTTTGTCTTCTCTCTCTCTCTCTCTCTCTCTCTCTCTCTCTCTCTCTCTCTCTCTCTCTC
>JAUTBQ010180185.1:0-11057 GCA_032361185.1 Lepetodrilus ovalis
AAACGTAAATAGTCTCAGACTGAAATTCGTTTGGTCATTATCTAGGTCTATCAACCGTGATTGTATGCCTTTAAAGCGGTACATGCTCCATACTACTTTTATATGGCATACATACTTCTTACCATTTTAGCATAATATACCTACATTATATATTATTGTACAGTAACATAGCATACTTTATACTACCTACATCATAACACCATTTTTTTCTCCATTGCATATGGGTGAAAGATTCCCACTGTGATGCAAAACAATGGTTATGGAATTTGACAATACCACACCTGACTGTATAATGCATCTTTTGGAAAGGAATATTCCTACTTTGATGGCACGCTAAAGTGACTGTTTGCAGGGTGCCCAGGCGAGTTTGAGATAACGGGAGACGGCCCGCTACCCATGGCTATTTTTGAACTTCTAGAATATATTGTAAATGAGGTAACCTCTGACAGCGGCCATAGCCCAGTGTACAAACTCTGCCGTATTCAAGCACATGTTGGTCAACTTGGCATCACTTTCTTCATTCTCTAAATGTACATAAACGTACCAAATTTCTCGGAATCTGTATCCACAATTGTGATGTAAATGCTATAACTTTTTTTTAATTGCTTGGCTATGATAAAGAACAATATTTTTCAAATTCACAAAATCAAAAAACTATTTCCCTATCAGAGAATGAAAAAGGTGTTCCAAGTTCCCATTTCCCTTAAAATTGTCTTGTGTCTTCAGGTACTCTATTATGGCAATTCAATCTCAACTAACACCGGTAATGCAATTTGAAAGGATCTTTTGAGAACAGTGGTTGAAACTACCAGTACGTCGGGTCCCCAACAACAACAATAAAGGATAATATGATATTCATCATTGAAACCCATTGTAACAATGGTTGGAAATTACATAGGGATCCCCTGACAACTGGACATACAATTTGAATTATTTCTGTATTCATAGGCAGTGGTTATTACACTGAAATACGTTTGAAATTGTTGCAATTAAACAATAGCGCGAACAGATTGTACTACCTAGTTGTTTGAGTTTGAACGGCTACCCGGTCATGTCGGCTATGTATTGATACATATTTTGTTTATTTTGTTTTGCACTTTCTTCTTGCTTTTTAGGCAGCCGAAATAGCTTTGTATGCCCGCCGGGCGCCGCTGCCCCCAGACCCATGGCCATATTTGAGCTTTTAGATTACATTGTGAATGAGGTATGTTAAGTGAGGGGAGATAATCCATGGTATCTCTATCGTCATATACCGTACAGTGACCAGGACTATCACAACTCTCGTAATCTTTCGCACAGCACAAATTGAACTTTGCATCAATGTGTCCCTAATTTTATCCCATTTGTTTCAAATTGTTTCATATTTAAAAAAAAATGGATGATATTATTTTGAAACTGCACTCATACCTGGTTAGTTGCACCTGTTTAGTTTGTTTTATTTATTTATTAATTTTCAGCACAATTTCATGTCAATCCATTCCTTAAAAATCCCCAACGTTTTTCTTTCTCATTTGAGATGTTCTTATTATCCTTTTGGCTAGGACTTGTTCATTAAGAATACTTCATCTTGTAAAAAAAGTTCCTCTTAGTTTGACACATGTATAACAAATTTCCCTTTTCATTTCTGTTAATTGCATATGGGTGAAAGATCCCCGCTGTGACATAAATATATGAATCACTCTTTTCATTTCCTCAGTCTTATTATTTTCAATTAAATTTCTTCTACTAGATATGCACAGTGCATGAAAAATATGAACCTTTCTAAAAGTGTGCGAATATAAATTTCAAATCAAATTCACAGATTTTCTTGTCAGTTCTGATTCTGAATGTATATTTATTTGCCCCGATTCTGTGGGTGTGGTGCACCCCTGTTTAAGAACTCTGTTCCATGGAGGTCCTCCTCTCTCTCTTCACATTCCTCCTGTAAGTCTATACCGCCGCCCTATCGCATGCCCTGGGTCCTCACAGCTTACGGTATATCAGGATAGAGACTGCGGTCACTCGTTGTTAACTTACTACTCCATATGAGACCTCTACATTATTGTCAGAGCATCCGTCATCTCAACATTGTGCACAAACGTTACGTGGCAAATCCATTCATCGTCATTTCCTTTAGTTTCAGCCTCTTTTTTAATTTTGTTCTTCAGTTCTTGCATGTTTTGTAGTCTTATACAGGGTAGTTAGTGTCTTTATTGAGTACTTACTGTGTTGGAATGGTACTCTATTCTCTCTGTATATACAACTCTTTATGTGCTTTGAATTGCCTTTGACAAGGTGAGTAATGTTCTTCCAAGTTGTCAATTTGTACATACGTTGATGTTTTCAGAAAAGCTATAATCACAGATTATATTTTCTTGAAATGATTCAAATCTTGGCCAGTGCTTTCCTTTTGGTTTGAATTTGTTTTCTCTGTATATATTCTTGGTTGAGGTTTATCTTAGTCCTCTTTTTACTGGTCAGCTGAGTGTTGCCCACAGTCGTAGGTCCCGCATGAAGCTATCCTGTCCCGTCCCGACCCACGTGTATATATGAATGGCCCGCAGGTTATGTCCCTTATTTCTGTTTATTGTCTCGGAATTCTTATTCGACATCTAGATCATTAGTAATATTGTGTTGTGCATGCTTATAGTTCTGCTGCTGTCTATGTTAATTTCATGATTAGCAGTTTTACTATGTTTGTCTCCATACAGTCACAGCTAGGTAAAGTAGTATTACTTGGGGCTAATACAAGCCAGGCTGGCTTTTACACCAATCCCTTTGCTTTTATGCAAATAAGACATAATATACATTTCATGTGTCCACACCAGTGCATTCTTCAACCAACTGCTTACTTTTACATTCCAAATGTTACCAATATCTCGCTATCGTAATGATTTTTTAATTTTTTATTATCAAAAAACAAATGAGAAAATTAATCGGTGTGTTGTGAGACAAATTTTGTACACAGAAATTTACAAGTAGTATGTTTCACACAACCAGAATAGCATAAATAATGCTGGTATTAAATTGATATGTTTTACAATGAAAGTTATATAAATTATTGAAGTGAATATCTTTAATGTTTATGAATAACCATACAAATCACAATCTTCACATAAGAATTCTCTCTAACATAGAGTCATGTGTGAGTTTTTATGGCACAATTTCAATGGTACTGGTATGCTATTTGAATTTACAAATAAAACATGAGTTTGTAGTTTAAGAACAAAAAATAATAATCTAAAGCTGTGATTGTATGTATGCCTTTTATATCCAGTTGTTAGTTTTCTTCAGTGGTATGTCCTTGCTATGCATGGTATTCTTTGTTCTCATGTCATACCATTGTTTACATAGAGGTCTCATGAATAGTTTGGGTAAAGATCTAGATAACGACACATTTTCCTAAACAAATTAGAGTTAACTAGTGAACTCCATAACATACCTCATAAGATGTGTTTAATGTGAACGTGGTAGCTTAATTAAACTACCAATCCCTTTTTTTTTTTAATCACCTTACGGCATTGTGGGCATGTTGAGGTATTGCATTGTTATGTGTCCTACAGCTTCTGTTCTCAATGACGACCGCGTACAATAGTCTAGTTGATGTATTCAAGTGGCCTCTTTTGCTACATGCTGTTCTGTTTGGCTGGCAATTCATATTTCATTTCCCCATTTTGTCTAGTAAAACCCTTTCACCAGCTTTTGACAGGTGTTATCCAATGTCTGAATGTCAGGTAGGCTAGCTATGTCTCCGTCAGTGTTAGTGGTATTCATTCCCCTTTAAATGTACGAAGTACAAGCTCTGTGTATTTTTACTATCATTGTCGTGTTACTTTTGGACATGAGCGGCAAAGAGAAAACACGCGCTGACAGTACAAAATTACCTGATGCCCAATCTGCAGTAAGCTACTGAATGTTTCTGTGACATGACCGTCTCGAGACGACCACTTAATGAACCATCCACCAATGTTTGATGTTGGAGAGTGTGGAAGAGTTATCTCCCATGTGGCAGACAACACTTGTCATCTATTCAACTTTCCTATTCAAAAATCTTATCTGTACTGCTTTTGTTTTCCCTGTGCCATGTTTATAGGAAGTGGAATACTTCTGACATCTCATGGTTCCACTGAAACACAGTTGTTTATTCAAACATGTCGGCCTGTGACGGGATGACATAAGCCCTGCTGGGAGATGGCATACACCCTACTAGGAGATAACATAAGCCCTACTCGGAGATAACATAAGCCCTACTCGGAGATAACATAAGGCCTGCTGGCAGATAACATAAGGCCTGCTGGGAGATGACATAACCAGTATGGACGACCCTTACATGAAACGTAGAATAACAGGCTGGCAGTTATCTTCCCCCCAATGACATGTGACGTCTGGTCTGTCAGGAATCACATGACATACTGTCTGACAGTGACAGAATCTGTCAGAAACCATGAAACACATTTTATATTCATTTGTTGTCTCTGGTCATCCCCATTGCAGCTCCTTGCAAATTCACTATTCTCCATTGCAACTCCTTGCAATATCACTATTTGTTAATTTGTGCCTGTCACTCACTGTCGGACAGGTGTTGAAATCATTCGAACCAACCGTGATAGCTACTTCCTCCATTGACCAAGAGTGACCATCAATGTTAGTATATTACCCCCCCAACATCGTCATGCAATGGTCTTAGCAGTTGGTGCTTGTGCCCATTGGTCGAGACTGTTGTCATGCTGTGGCTCTCAATATCTCGTACCCACCCGCTTTTGGTGTGTTGGTGTGCTGATACCATGCCCAAATACTTTCGTCAGGCAAATGTCCTAAAGCATGTTGAGTTTAATAATACCCAGTAGTTGGAATGGAGTTTTCTTGGCAGATGAGATTTGCATTACTATTATATAGATGTTCATTTTAATATCTATTCAACATATCAATAATCATCCAAGTTTAGTTACCGTAACCATTGCTCTAGAGAAAATCTCTTCACATTATTTTCATGCACATATCTTGTAAACATAATTTCTATTTCTTTCAGTCATATAGTTTAGTTGTTTTGTGGTAACTTTCACTGTTTCATATTCATGATACATTGTACTTGCAGATTTATATTTAGCATTGGGGCAAATCCTTTGTGAAATTGCTAAAATATTATTCAAAATAATATGGTGTTGGATTTTGTACATGTAGTTTGAAGTAGAAGGTATTGCCAGCAAGTACAATTTTAAATATATAACCAGATCACTTCTGATTGCTAGCCTACATTTTGAAATAATGATTTATACATATATTAAGTTTGGTACTGAGTTTGTAGATTACATCATCGTGAGAATGTCATTAATATTGTCCTGCTCCTGGCTATATTGAGGACAGGCTATATTGAGGACAGGATATATGTGTTTGATGTTACTTTCCTTTCAGTCTCCACCATCACTGCCAAAAGGAAAATTCTCCCAGCTCTTTGACAACTTTGTGGAACGATGGTATGTACTTTCCAGTCAGGTTCCTAGTGTACAATGTTAGCTGATCATTGGCTTGTATACTCCTTAGGGCGTTGAGAGGGAGATAGGGTGCATTCTTGTCCATTGATTGTGATAATAAATTTTTTTTATGAAGATGTCCTACATTAAATAATATTATTATGTGTTACCATGGTAACTTGTGACATATCGGTGAAATATTCCTGCTATGACGTAAGGCATTATTCGTTCATTCATACCATGGTAATTGGTCACATTACACTAGAAAAGTCATTATTCATTTGTGTGTTCTTTCAGGTTTTATGTATTAATATAATACATCATGTATCATACATTTTGTGATTTCAGTCTGAAGAAATGTCCTTCTGACAGAGCAGATCTGCAGTCTTTGATGGTAAGGTGATAACTTACCATGTCTGAAGATGTAGTTATTTATTCCTCTTCCACTGGAGATTAACTAGTCGTCTATAACATTTTAGAATAACTGGAATTGGAGAATGTCTGGGTACAGGAATTTGTAAATGTTTCCGTGCAGGTTTTTGTTGTTAGGTTGTGAATGGGATCTTTTGTATTTTATCTGCAGAGGGGAGATGCGGAGGGGTTCTGTGTGTGTGTGTGCATGCGTGCACATGCGCGTGCATGCGTGCAGTGCGTGCTGTGCGGGGTGGTGTGTGGTGGTGGTTCAAATCCACTAAGGTTGTAGGGGTTTGTTTTTTATTATGATATAGAAATGTATGGATTTAAAAAAATGTGAGTGTGTGCATACCACCCTCTGTATCCCTGATTATGTTTTTTACCCATGTTATCGCCCAGTACAACACAGCCACCACTGCATTTGATCAGTCGCCGACATTTGATTGATCGATAATGTTCATTTTCGATTGCCATAACATTTTTTTTTATACGTAACTATTTCCAGACACACAACTTTGTTAAAAAGTACGAAAATTGCGACGACATAAACATCGGCCAGTGGGTGTGCAAGGTCATGAACATCAAGGTGGAAGTGAAGAGCTGAGGATCACCAGAGTTACCTCCCCTGTGTCTGGTTGTGTGTGGCATGGCTGAGTGAATGCATCAGAGAGAGGAAGTTTGAAGCTGTTGCAAATGGCTACCAGAGACATGAATATTGGTTTTTCAGTGTCTTGACTTGATGGAAATCTAGATGGTTTTGCTCAGATTGGAGTTTGTTAATTTTATATATTGTATCAATATCAGATGTGGTATATATTTTATGTCAAAAGTAGCAAACAATTTGACTTCACTTAGGTAAATTCCAGTCTACATCACTGGTTTAGGTAGAATATCACAAGAATTGCGGAGTGTTTGAATCTATAGGGCGCCAAGGTTATTCCCAATATAGAAGAGGAATATTTGCAAGATCTCAACTATCAAATGTTGAAACTCGTTAGTTTATGGTAATTCAACATTAAAGGAGAAGTTGGCACAAGAAATATCCAGAAAGCATTGCATGCCCCCACAGTATGGTCGTATACAGTATGCTAGTGTGTGTTTGTGATGTATCAGGAACTGTGAATATCGTACATTTAAGGGCCATACATTATTGTCAACTATGTTATATACAACAATATTATTCAACTGAAATTGAAACATTTGTTTTTGTATAGCAAAACCTCAATCTAGTTGTTTTTCATCCACAGAGAAAAGTCATTTACTTTAATGATAGGAGGAAAAAGGGGGTCGAGCTTACGAAACTTTCTGAATACGATTCCATGCTCAAACTCAAATTTTATATGGGGATTAATGAACAAAACTCGAGTTGAGCATGACATCGTACTCAAGAAAGTTTTTGTTATCTCGGGGCAAGTACATTTATTAATTAGTGTGTTTCAAGCACGTATTCTTTTGATAAAGTAAGAATTATTTTTGTATTTCCTTTTTTGTCAACTGACTATTGTCATATGGCAGTCAGAATAATGATGAAAATAATCTAATTTGTGTATGGAGTCCAATGGTTAATTATTATACATCTTGATAATAATAATATTGACATTACTTAGCTTTTGTATCAAGAGTCTATAGTGTGTACTTAATCCTAGAGAGGAAAAAAAAGTACTCTATTTCATCTATGTCATGAATACGGTTTGCTTCCTATTGTATTAGATAGTACCGGTAAGCTTACCTCTCTTAGGATAATAATAAAATTGAAATAAAATTTATGTCATGAACTTTTAATATATATGGTAGAATTATTGACTCAATATAATACTGTGTAACGGTAGTATTCAAGTGATGTATACACTCGTATCAGACTTGTAAACAATATATGATATATATTCAATTTCAAATACTTTTTATAGACTCCAAATTCACATGATTAATAGTCACGAATGCTTTCAATGCAAGAGTATGTGTTATCGTATGTAACCAAGATAGGTTAAAATACGTAACCATGAATTGTGTATATGGCTGATGGCTTTTGTTGTATATTTTTTTTCCATTATGATTACCAATAGTTATTTAAGTCATGGTGCTATTATTAAAGGGCTTCTCATTTTTAATTAAATTTGTTAGTTAATAATAGTAGATCTGAATTTTGAAATCATATCGAATTTGATTTCATGCATAATAATCCCAAATCCTGAGGAATTGATATCTTCGGGAAACTGAATCAATATTATGCATCAATATGGAAGCCCAGAGTATAATTGATATTGGAAGTGCTATTGTCAGTGTACATGTACTAAGATGTAGACCCTGAAACAGGCATACTCAATATTTCTATAACAGTGAGATATGACACCACTGCCAAAATCCTACACCATCGGTGGGTGCAACATTTTCAAAGTGTTTTTTTTTCTCCACAAATTCAAATACATTTAAGCTGAAGATATCTGATAAATAGCAAAGTAAAATTTTCATTTACAAACAGATTGGCTTTGGTTTGGTTGGTAAAGTGTCCACGTGGTGTTATCTGTGTGGATGTGACAGTGGAAAATGATTCTGCAACATCTTTCAAGGACACTTGGACTCATCCCACCCAAACTATCAACAAATTACTTGGATTTGATAATAAAATAAGCTTTTAATTTTTTTATTAAATTATTTTTTAATAGTTTTTCTCTTGGATAATTGCTAAGAAAATTGGTGTATTTAGGATGAAAATGTTCATCAGGACTCATCGACGACTTGTCAAACTGGATCAGTATTAAATCTTAGATAATTGTTGTTCTCTAGTGTCCATTAGGTAATGGTGAAAGTAGGTCAGATGATAGGTATTGGTTTTTTTTCTTCCAAATGCATTAAGAATCCATTTTTTCTCTTACATGATACTAACAACTTTACGATATTGTATATGTTGTATGTCTTATAGAACACGTTTCTGAATTTGTAGACTGTTCTTTTACAATGTATTATTTCTATGCTAATTTAAACTCCAGGCGAGTTAATTATTTTGTTAAAAACCAGCCAGATATGTTGTTTGAATGTTCACTGCGATGCGAGTTCAGTCTTTCTGCAAACTGGAATGCAAACGTGTTCCCCTATCATGACGCTCATTGTATATTGTTCATCATAATGTTGCTCATGTCGTCTCTCTATCATGTGTCTTTTTCTACAATTCCACTGAAAACTGTCAGTGTATGTTTTCTGATTTTTGTAGCAGTTTTGTCGAAATATTCCCCGAATCTGGAAACATGAATGTGATATTGATATGCCCTGAGTGTACAACTCTGTGTGTTATTACCTTTCCTGAAGGTTGTGATGGGAAGATAAACATATGCTTCACATCGGAATACTAGTAGTTACAGTATCCTGCCATACAAATGATGGTCATGTGTGGGTGAAAAGCCCTGCTGTGACTTTTAAGCAGTAACTAGCTCAATCACCATAAAAATGGCATCCTATCTAATGCATTTAGTCTGTAATGTAAGTTTTAACAGAGGTTTATAGCTCCAAATCACCTGATGTAGGCTTCAAGTTTGTTTGCTTAATAATCCACCATCATGCTCCAAGAATATTGACATGGTGATCAATGATCATCAGAGTTACAGATTGCTGTGTATACGATCATCTCGCAACCCATTGTGTGGAATTGTGTGGAATTTGAGTAGTATTGAATTTTGTCTAGCACAAATCGGCATATTTGTTGATCAGAATAGCCCATGAATCTTCATATGACCATTTTACATTCCCCATGTCGTTTATTCAATGATAATTAAAGAGAAGTCTATAGTGGAACCGAATCTTTATGATATGTTAATAAATCAATAGAAGTGTATTGCTATATTTGGGAATTTTGGTGTCACAACATCTAAACAATATTGATACAATTTATTTTTTACTTGTGTCTTATTGCCTGACATACTACGGTAGTATTCCATTGAACGACATCACCTATTCTGTGAATAATCTTAATTCAACTCCAGTAGCATATGCATTACATCAACTGGATATTAGTATGAAAAATATGCATATTTTGTAATAATGGACACCTCTTGACAATATTTAAGCAATTCCATCACTTGATGATGCTTTCAACAGTTTGTAAATTGGAACTATTGATAAATTTACACTTTTATAAGATTTCCTGGTATTTTTTTTCTGAAATCTGTAAGCCTGTATCTGCATTGTATTTATATTTCTCTCTGCATTAGCACTGTGGCCCAGACTGTGACAATTGACTGACATTGTAGAATAACCTGTTGTTGACATGCATTTATTAAACATCTATATGTACAATTTAGCGGTGTCGATTGTTTTTTGCTTCAATCGCGTGTTAGCTTGAGAATGACGGGCTGTACTGTACCATACTGGATTCATTTGACAACTCCAGAATGGGATATGAGTATGTACTGTATGATGACCTTGTTTGGTCCACGAGTGTGTAATGTACACAAATTGTCAAACTAAGTCACCTTGACCAGTGTTGACACAACAATCACATCAGCAAAAATTGATACATGGTAGTCGTTCAATTCCACATGCCAAGAACTAGATGCTTTCAACCATTATCAGTCAGTTGATTATACTAATATGATAATATTTATATCACCATAGACCATCTACCATGTGCTCAACTCCCAGGTAAGTATACCACCCAAACTGCTATTTCAGGCACTAGCAGGATATGAAGCAAATTTACTTGAGTGACTTGCTGGCAGGGCAAATTGCAAAGGTGATAAATTATATGTCGTAAAATAGGTTGCCCGACAGGAAATTTAACTTGCCTCTGTATGTCGGGTATATGTTAGTCTAGAGCCCTGTTGCTACCTCTCTACTCCTAGTATATAAACCTATGACGTCATCCAATTATTTGCAGAGGTTCTTCAGATCAAATAATGCACTTTTCCAGGGATATTCCAACATAATACCCGGGGAAATTATCTTACTTTTAAAAATATTTAGTATGTATTTCTTGTATCCTTAAATTCAAGAAACACATGTATCTAAACCTTGACTCGAACCACTGCCACCAGTCAAAATTACGGCACCTATGCCAGCAACGATACCTCACGGCCACCGTGCTTACTGAAGATGTTATGCATCGTTTAGCGAGTGATTCTTAGCGATGAAAGTTACGTGACGTCACGACAAGCACGTAAATAATAGCATGCTTTTCTTGGATCTTTCTTAAAAGCACGTGCA
>JAUTBQ010180196.1:0-11057 GCA_032361185.1 Lepetodrilus ovalis
AGTATCGTGATAGTAATTCTAACTATCGCAATACTATCGTGATAGTGAAATTACCTGTGATAGTCACCCCTAGTGATTAGTACACGTGTGTAGCTTAATACTGTAGACATGTGTAGGTAACCAAAGTAATTCTGGAACACATTCCAGTTTCAGCTTGCTCTTTCTTGATTCTTCCATATTGTCTGCAAGATCTTGTACTACTGCCAAGTGTAATACTTCTACTGACAGTATGTGTCAACTGTATCCATATGTACCAATTCTATATTGCAAAAGACTCTCAGAAGTTTAGTATTTAGTTTAAAATTCTGTGTTTTTACTGCTCTCAACCAACACCTTCTATCCCAGGTTCTGTTCCTGACTGTCAGTATTGGGATCTTAGCATCATACTATTTACTACTATTACAACTCTTAATAAATGTAATTTCAGTATAGGTTCCACAAGTATCTAGATTGACCAATAAGGAAAGAAGACCAAACAATAACAATGATAATTGAATCACTTAAAGAATGCAACCAATGCAACTCCATAAACAATGAGTTAAACCTTCCAAGCACTACATAGTTTTATGCCAACCTTGCACTCAACATGGGAAAACGTTCACTTCAGAGCATAAAATACATTGGAAATCTGTGTTTTGGTCCTTCAATTTTGTAATATTCTTCAGAAGACATTCTCTGAACCTTCCACAGGCCTCTGCTATTCCATTCTGTCCATATAGCTGATAAAAACCCAGGCTATTCTACCCTCTTCACTTCAATTCAAAGTAGCCATTTGTCATTTGGACGCCCATAATCTCATGGCTGGTATTTCATGCCATTCTTGTGTTGAAAGGAACTCAGAGGAACTGCCACCAACTTCCCAAATCACACCAACATAACACTACACACCAACACTACAGCTGCACACCAACACTACAGCCACATATCCACAACCACACACATATCTATCACCTATAGATACCTCAGTGTCCATCCTCAAAGACAAATGCTGGAATTCATGAAGTATTCCCACTCTCTGTGCCTATTGAGTGGCCAGTTCAGACACAACAAACAGCTGACTGAACATGCAACATCTGGGGTCTGGGCAGACCAGGAAAGACTTCTTTGAATTTATATTAGGGGAGCCAAGAATCTGTCTGTGGAAGCCTCAGTGAGAAGAGTACAAGTTAGCCGAGAGTGGACAGATTTGTATACGGATTGCCTGTATACAGATGTGTATACCCATTCCCTGTATAGACTTGCATAACCATTGCCTCTATAAATATTGATACCAATTGCCTGTATAGATGTGCATACCTGTTGCCTGTATAGATACGTATCTACCCATATCCTGTATTCAGATGTGTATACCCATTTCCTGTATATATATGTATGCCCATTGACAGCACTAAGATGTGTATACCCATTGCCTGCATACAGATGTGTATACCCATTCCCTGTATAGACATGTATACCCATTCCCTGTATAGACATGTATACCCATTGACAGCACTAAGATGTGTATACCCATTGCCTGTATACAAATGTGTATACCCATTGCCTGTATACAGCTGTGATACTCATTCAATAGTTACAGATGTGTATGCCCATATTGCTTGTATACAGATGCTATGCTGGACATCTAGTCATAAAATAAAATGCAGACATTTCATGACTATTTCTTTCTTCTGAAGAACCTGAAGATATCAAGTAACACTAACATTGTGAACTACTAACGTGTGGGTGGAAAGGAATGAATATACAGAACAATCCATAGAAAATCCGACCCATTTTCATATTTTGACTAGACCGTTTTCCTACAATAAAATATCCCAATAAGAAAGGCAATTGATGTCTGGCCATATTTAAGCCTGATAAATTGGACCAAACTATGGAAATGTTTGTAACCTTCAATATTGTATACTAGTGTATTGCCAGTACCATTATCAGATGTAACAAAGACAGTGTTAGGCTAATTAAAGGCTCACTACTCTGATGAGAGCACTATTGGTATTCTGTGGTCACAAGATGTTAAAGAACATAAATGAGGGCATGAAAGGATCACTATTTGTAGTTTTTGGCCACGAGGTGTCAGTTGACAAAGACGAGGACAAGGGAGTCCCACTGACAGCATTATCTTACCAAAAAGCATTAAGAAAATTGCGTGAGGGCATTAGACAAACACTATGGGTAGTATCTGGTCTAAACGGTCTTACTGAACAGGTAAGGATTACTATTGGCTAAGTGTGTTAATGAACTTGAATGAGGACACATGAGGATCACTATTGGCAATTTCAGCCAAAATATATGAATTAACCCAGATGAGGGCAGGTAAGGATCACTATTGGCTAAATGTGTTAATGAACCCAGATGATGGCAGGTAAGGATCACTATTGGTTAAATGGGTTAAGGAACCCAGATGAGGGCAGGTAAGGATCACTATTGGCTAAAGGTGTTAATGAACCCAGATGAGGACAGGTAAGGATCACTATTAGCTAAATGTGTTAATGAACCCAGATAAGGCAGGTAAGGATCACTATTGGCTAAAGGTGTTAATGAACTTAAATGAGGACACTTGAGGATCACTATTGGTAATCTCTGGCCAACAGATATTAATGAACCCAGATAAGGCAGGTAATGATCACTAGTGGCTAAATATGTTAATGAACCTAGATGGGGGCAGGTGAGGTGACCTGCATGAAGACCTAAAGGTCAAGACAAGCCAAGAAGCAGATGTAGGTGCTATTGTTTCACTCTGGGCACACAGATACAAGAACTAGACCACTGGGTACTCTAGCATTACAACAAGCCACTATCACTACCACAGACTGTAGCTTCCCTCTGACAACACTGTAAACTATACAGCTGATAGAAGTTCCCTGAACACAGGCAGTGACCAAACATTGGCTTGGGTTACGTGAATGTACCAGGTATACGTTTCAACGGGAGCTAGTTTCACAGACAGGTGCTATCTTTTCACACATCATTATTCAAGCATTTACCTTAGAACTATCTCAATGCAATAGGTGTTTGTAAAAAACAAAGAAGGGGCCTAGTTAGAGTATTGAATATATGATTACGGTATAATCCATAAATTAAGCAGTAACAATGATGATTTCTATTTCACTTTGAAAATGTAGTTTCATTTTAGTCACATAAGAATAGGTAATTAAACAAATTAAAAAATGTAATGCTTGTTGAACTGCAGTGCCTTTGATGAGATGTTAAGTAGTATTCCTTGTGTTGAATTAGTGACAATCATATGTGTTTGATGTATTCATTTTAAATAAAGATTTGTCATAAACCCTTTAGACTGGGGAAAAGTGACAACAAAATGTTATAAAGTTAAATGTGCAAATATTGATAGATCAATGTGCTTCACAAGGGAATCAAGCCTGGAGAAAAATAGCCATGCAGTAACGGTTAACAAAAACAAACTCACTGAACAATATCACCAATTCTGTCATTTTATTATAATATTATAAAATACCAAAACAATTTCACATCTCAGAAAATTTGAGCAAATCACAGAGAAGAAATCCACATTTCCATTTGTTTTCTAAATTAAACCTGTGTCCATACCAAGTACCTGTATAAAAGTATTCCCTTTGTAAAAACGAGAAATTCAAATAAAATGAATAATATTTTTGTTCAAAGGTATCTTTGTCAAGGCAAGGTTGACTGACCGGTTCAAGGAAAGAGACACAGGAATTCAAGGTGAGATACGAAACAATGGCGATGTTATTCTCCAAGCTACCCCCATGCAATAGCACCATGATGTGAAGCAAGCTGGGATATTTCACAAAGATGGGCATTTCCTTTAAGACTGATGTGAAAAGAAAGGGCGGATCAGCAAATTAGCAGCAGAATGGAGGGGTACAAGCAGAGGCAGATATAGGGCTATCTGGGAGGTATTTTTACGACACTGACCAAATCATTGGGAAAGCGGTCTACTCCATAGCACTAGCATCACTAGACCTTCGTAATGGGTCTCGGAGATTGCTGCGTTATCTCTCAGTGGGGCATAATAGGGTTCGTCAAACAGAGAGCTAAGCCTGGTCGAGATGTTGTAGTGTGTGAGAGGTTGAGAAGCTTTGAGCTGTGAATGTCAGAAGTGTGCTGACCAACTGCTAAAGATTGGTAAAAACCATATCGCCAACTCCCATCCACTTTGTCCGGTACTTAAGTTTGCAAAATGGATAAATTCCATGCATGTACCTAACTAGGCTCTGCTCATTTAACTTGGTGGAAACATTTCACAGAGAGTTAACTGATAAAGAGAGTGTGTAAGTTCTCATTTAAAATGGTCAAACGACTTTGAAAATGGCACAGCAAATGAGGCGATGGAATGCAGACCAATAAAATAGATCGTTTCCAGAGAAATACCACCTTGGAAGCAGTAAAACTGTGGCTAGCTAACAGCCTACAAATCAAGTTCTGAACAGCTACATCAGAGGCTCAGACAAACTTATTGTTTTGTTTTTTAAGTCAACCATAAAAATAGAATCAATTCACAATAATAAAAAATGACTAAGACAAATTATATGGAACCTGACAATTATCAGCCATCAGTAAAATTCAGACTTGTTGTCAAAAGTGAAGTATCACAATAAATGAACACAATAAATCTAACACAATTTTCCCCAAACCAGACATTACAAGAAAAACCAACATATATATATCGATTGATAATAGCAGTCAAGAATGACACTGAATTCACTGTGATCATGGTATTTGTTGAGAGCAGTGGCACACATTAAAGAGAGTTTTATCTCGATATTTTCAAAATAGGAATTACAAAGTCTACTTAGAATAATACAGTATGACACATGCTGTGATGGTTAATGTATGACCATGTATGTATGTATGTATGTATGTTGCATACACCTAAATGCATGCGTTTAGAATGATGTTTGAGAATGAAAATAAGAAAAACTCTTTGCAATAAAGTGGAAATGGGATTTATTCTCTGCACATTCATCTCCATTCCAGACAGAAGGGGAGACAACTCCCGGAGTAATGTAAGGGCGGACAACCCCTACTGTCTGAACAGAGCCATACAGCCCGAACTTCCAGAGGTAGACTTACCGAAAATTTGTACATCTTGCATTTTTAATGTCCTCCTAGAAAATAGATAACTACTTCCTTCGACACCGATCATGTCCATATTAACAATTTATATATATATATTTATACGTATATACACAGTTGACGATGGATGACGTGAGTTGGCAGTATTTACAGCGAGTGATACAGCGTAAGGCACAACAGGATAAGAGTCACACATGTCCCCAGCGAAAAACACTTGCTACCTTCACAAGTATAAGCGTCCAATCGGTTGTGACCTGCCGAGCACTGACACGTGTATGAGCCGATCGTGTTCACGCACACTGTGTTGCTATGGCAATGATGGCCGCTCTTCCCACCTTCCACAGCACACTCGTCGATATCTGGAAAATACAAGATGGAAGCAAAAGGTTGAGACATTTAAGGTCAATGCTGTAGCCAAATTATCATTAGTACGATCCACGATTAGTATCCACGATTTGAGAAAGTAGCGAGTCTTCTCTGTTGTATTAATCGTCGCAAATGGGTGAAAGATGCCCGCAGCGACGTTAAACTCCATATTCACTCACTCACTGTTGTATTAATTGCAATCAATGCACTTTAGGCAGTTTTAGAAATTCAGAAAATAATCAGGGGTTCCTACTTCGTAGACCCAATGTTAATGGTGGTCAAATCTGTAATTTACAGGGCTTATAGATACTGGTGTACCTTTAACACATCATGTGACCCACCAGGACCCCTTTCATTTGAATATTGATAGGACAACTCTGGTTTCAAATAAATTTAGAAATACATGTACCGTATGTTTAAATATTACAAAGGGATATCTTCTATGTTGAATGCTATCAATTTTCACATTGAATAAAGAAATAACAGTGAAAACAAGCTCATTTACACAGACAGACACACATATACACACACACACATACCCATACTCATATTTTGAAAACAATACGGTAATAATATTCCAGATGGCAAAGAGAAAAACAAATGTATCAGGATGAATTAGCAGGACAACCACCTTGCTGCTAAAAGATGATAGAAGCTATCTGCGTGTATTGACGCCCCACGCAAGCAATGTTTAACCTGCCTGCCATTATGTGTTACTTCCATCATCAAGGTTTTCTCTAACTCCGGCTCAGACAAGACTAAAATAGACACTCTGTGTGTCCTTAATGAACAGATTCTGACAATGACATATGGTTCTCTAGTCCTTTGTGTGGAAATACTATCAAAATGCTGAAATATTTCAGCGGAACACACCCAGCAATCACTTACAGGTTGTTGAAACAACAACGAGAAGACTAGTTGATGACTATGCAATGCTTTCTTGAAACACATTTACAACAGAAAATCTAGGTCTTTGTGTCAAATCTAACTTTTCACGAGTTCTAGATATTATGTTTGAAGTGTATTGAATGTATCAGAATATCATTACTAAAAAATAAATGGAGAAAGATTCTATTAAAATTTTGTCAAAGAAATCGTATCAAATTTCACCATAATGTCAAAGTTCAAAACATTTCCTTGCGTAAAAGATTGAAAGGGTAATGAAGTAAACTGACTGAAACATTCCAAATCAATAATCATTTCCGCAATATATTTCACATCCTGAAAGTTACATTAGATAGTTTTCTTCAAATTAATTAACTAAAAAGAAAAAGATCCTGATAATTTGATATGGATTATTTTCAATGTTAACGAATTTACAATGTAACAATATATTCCTCCGAGATTCACCTCGATTACAGATATTTCACTCAATAAATCATTAGAGTTTGAACAGCTGATAGACCCAAGCCAGCTAAAGATGTATTTGTCTACCAATGACTATCACGGTGGCGATATACCACTGACCCAGACAAGATCTGGCAGCCAAGTTTATTCAGTGTGGCCAATTTCCTTGCTAGCACTTCCTGTTTCCATGGCCAATCAACTTTAGTCACTGCATCTTGGGAAATCTTATTCAAGTCAGCCTTCAGCTAATTGGCAGAAACTTACGAGAAAGTTTCTGTAGTATCACGCTGACTTTGTTATAGCTGTTGATCGGACTCGAGTTGATACAAAATGGTCGATTAGCAAAATTTATAGAGAGATTGAGTCATTTAGGAAAAGGGAGATGAAGAGTCAGACTATATGGGTTAGATTCCCACTGTGATAGTACCCGCCTTATACGATATTACAGGGAAATAATGAAATGGGATCCACGTCTGACCCCGCGTTATATCCTAATCCGCGGTGCATGGGAAAGTGTTATATCGAGGGGGCACTGTATGTTGTTAGGAATAATTTTCCTTAGTACACGAGAGCTGGAAATGTATCTGACATCGTGGACCATTAATTTTCACCAGAACACACATTATCCCTTAAACTAAAGAAGATACAGCAATGCCATAATTGAATGATCCACATTGACAAATTACTACCTCTTTAGCAATTTAATAACTACTAGTGACATCTCTACTGATGGAGGTGAGCCAATCTGTTCCAGACGGAATTTAACTTTCTATCAGTAGACTAGATGCCGACTCATTATCAACCTTCCAGCTGCCTAGGCATTGACATACATCTCAAGCAGGCTTATATATTGCCCAACATTGATGCCATAACCTGAATGGAACTAGTGCTAGACTCTCCCACATCCTGTTCCGTTCAAGGAACAAAGACAATTAAAGATATCCGGGAAGCAGGCCAAAAAATGAAAACTCAAATCCTCTGCCGAATAATTTTTTTCCTGACTGCAGTGAAATGAACTTGTTCGCCCCTGTCTGTCTGTGTTAACAGGTGGTCGCTAGATGTTCTTGTATGTACATCCCCTATCTCAATCCCAGCAGGGTGGAGGGGGAGGGTGGGGGAGGATGCAGCCCCCCCCTCCCCCTCCCCCTCTCACCCCTTCCCCAAATCCCCTCAGATCTAACCGAACATCCTGAAGGTGGGCAGCCAAGATACCGTGAAGAACGTTTCTAGGACTGACAATGCAAATGGATGATTCTCATATACATCCACACTGCAGCTCATCATTTCCATCGCAGCTCGCTGGTTCATCCAGCTTGCAGGAAAACCTCAAGTCTTCTCACTCACAAGGACATCTTGCTGTAATATGTTCCAGGACATTGTGCACAGTCTGCAGTGTTAATACACCGGGCCACCGCTTCACCGTGGATCGAGTTCTCTGCTCGACTACGACTTAACACCAGTTCCACCCGCTACAGACCCTGACCTTTCCCCAGAAGCGTGTGTATCCAACCAGACACAGACAAGCCGCGACTAGACACTGCCCCCACTAACTGCAACAAAAACTGGATGCGGCATGGATGACATTGCCAAGCTAACTGTAATGCATGAATGCCATCGCAAGCCTGACCTTCAGAAACCAGTGTAATTTCCAAAACAAACACGGCCAAAGCTTGCAGGTATTTCATATATATGGATAACAGCATTGCCCACTGATTTACACTTGCTACAGGTCTTGCCAGGGACAGGAACTAGGGGGGCATCGATGTGGGCCGGTTATCAGTACAAGCACAGCACTAGGGTATAGCCTTACTTTGGTACAACCTTAGCAAATGTAGCTTGAGTACAGCACTTGGACCAGTCTTGTATTGGTAGAACCTCATATTGGAACAGACTCTTTTTACTATGGCCATACAATAGTCCAATTTCATTTGTTACCTCAAATTGGTATCACAACCAATGTTCAAAGTGCCACAACCAAACATTGGTGGTACACATGAGCATTGGTACAATCATCAATTTGGTACAACCGTACATTGGAGCATATACATCTTTGTACAACTACAGATTTGAACAATCACACCTTGGTACTTGTAACTGCACATTGGTACAAATACAGATTGTAACAACCAACACATTGGTACAACTACAAAATGGAAGAATCACAAATAAGCATTGGTACAATCATCCATTGGTATAAATGTCCATTGTTCAACCACACATTGGAACAATACACACATTGGAACAATACACACATTGGAACAATACACACATTGGAACAATACACACATTGGTACAATACACACATTGGTCCAACCACACATTGGAACAATACACACATTGGTACAACCACACATTGGTACAACCACACCTTGATACAAAACAAAATTGTAGACAATATGGAAGTTGAGAGTTACCTACCCTGACAATAGTGTCCATCACCTTGGAAACCAGGCTTACACTTGCATGCGTAGCGGGTGGCCAGATTGATGCAGGTAGCATTCACATGACAGTCATGACCAACAGAACAGAAGTCAGTCCCTGGAAACAGAACAAGATTCATGGTCAATTAACTTACAGAAATAATAAGTTAGCAGTATACAGGAACACCAATGTGCATACCGGTACATGTATTATTAAAATGTAACATGCTCATGGTAGAAGTGAGTGGTTATGGAGTTTAATATTGCTGGTAGCTCGATGTTAAAATAAGACATACAAATAATGGTTTATGTAAATTCCCGTCATCCATGTTACATGTACCATGGATTCAGAGACTCTTCACCACACATTATCCGCCAAAAAAAATACATTTGCGTAAAATTCAATTATTTCTATTTTAGCTTTGAAAATAATAATAATAATAATAATAATAATAATAATAATAATATGTGCATTTTTAGAGTGTGCCATCCACCGTTACAAAATAGTTGGTCATAGACTATGAATCACGTTAGTCTTATCAACAATGCATATCTAAATAATGGCATATTAGACAAGCTGAGGTTGATGCTAGCCAGTTGACAACATGCCCAAAACAATTCAGGTTCACAGAAACTCTTGTGATAAACTCATAATTACCCAGGGCAGAGAGAAAAGAACGTGGAACACATTCCTCATTCTACCTCTCAGTGACATAATACAACAGACAGCAGTTAAGAGCTCGTCACAAAATCTGCAGCTGTTATGTTTGGAGGTATAAGCGTATTTCAAGCCTCATGTTTTGGGGAGTGTCGGGAATGCCTGTCTATACAAACACGGCAAATGCTTCGTAATATTCCAATGACGACAAACACCTCCGAGAAAGAAACACTACCTGTGAAATGTTTTTATCAGTGTATAAATATTTAAACTGGAAGTGGCGTAATCATTTGTGTGTGCTTTACCTAGTACAGGACCTGCTTAATTACCTCGTTAATAGATTGCCAAGGAGACCACCCTGAGAAGATCAGACGTCATGCATGTACGGTGTTGAGAATAATTAACTGTGTCCCAGCTAATAAACCACCCAGAAAAACCACAGCACCCACCTTCTGACCAAAGATGGCAAAGTGCAGTGAGTGTGTTCTAGCTGTTCGGGAAAGACACGTGGTATCACCGTGTTCAAATTTCTGTAAATTGCTTGGTAGGCTGAATTTGGGGTTTAGAGGTGCTTTCAAGATTATTTCACTCATATCACGGCCGACATGTTTTATATTCACATGCCCTGCTTTTCACAAGGCAGGAATTCCACTGGCTGGTGGTGCTATCTCATGGAATATCCTGCCACATGTAAAACAGGGATACCCTCTCATATACATTACTAACCGACTTCGACAACCAGTCCTTGCATTATTCAATGCATGCTGACTGTATTTCCTCACAATATCTTTCAAGGTTAAAAAAAAAAATTAAAAGAAATATATATATCTTTCAAGGTTCAGACAATCCTGAAAACCCTGGTAGAGGTCAAGGTCAGATTACCTTTGCAGACAGGACAACACTCTCCCTGTATCTGTAGATGTTCAGACTCAGGACAATTTAGAGGTGCACAACTTTCAGCCGGGTCTTGTCTCTCACACACCATTCTCCCATTCTGAAAACAAAAACAGTCCTCGATAAGCAAAAATGTCATGATTTTCAGCAATTAGTACTACCAAAATATAGCGAATTTATTTCCCTTGAAAAAAATCCATAAATGTTGGTTCATTTGCTCATAAACCAGGGGCCCGTTGCACGACGCTCTTGTAGCGCTACAATAGTTGTAACTGGGCTCCCGCCACAATAGAAAGCGTTGA
>JAUTBQ010180207.1:0-11055 GCA_032361185.1 Lepetodrilus ovalis
ATTGTTCTTTCAGAATATGTAATAACCCCGATAGTGACCATTTTTCCCTATGCAAGTATGATCTTGCCCCTTTAAGTCACTGATATGAACACCTGTCCAGTTCTAAAAACGTTTACGACGACGACTTTATATTGGCGTTGAGACCGTAATTTTTTTTAACGAAAACGTAAGTACAATAAATGTATTGTTTTAATTAATTAATTTATTATTATTTTTACATCACTTATTATATAATTACATATACGCTAACAGCTGAATTGCTATGTTCTGTTATTATGATTAAATGTACGTATGCTGTATACCGTGGACGACATATCGTCTGTGTTTCTAAGATATGTACGCGCTTCTGTATTTCTGGATATATCTGGACGAGTAACCGTCAAGTGTAATTTCTCTGCGATATCTTTTATCGAATTAATAAAGCTAAAGAAACCTTATCTGCTTTAAATATTCCACATCACTGATAATTTGATATTTCGCTGCAAAGAAAATAGTATCTTCGCCAAGTTTCTCTGAATACATCCTCTTTCTTTTTTTATTTTACTATTTTTATTTAAAAACGTCAACCTAATTTTAACGTTCGTTTATTATTCTAGCCAGATCTAATCATACCACGGAACTCGTCATTTCCTTTTGAGACGTTGAAGATGCAGCTGATATCCTGGATCTAGTACGAGACACCAATAAAAGTGCATCTGGCAATCGCCATTTTCCATTCATTCCATGAATCTTGTAGAATCTCTGCAGAATTCTACACATGCATTATCTCAAAGGGATTCAATCCAACTATCTAGATATCTAACCATACCATAGCATAGGTAACATCGCGAGCAATTATAGTTGTTAAATAATCTTAGACTGATAATTAAATCCACTGGTGTACCATTTATCACAATAAATACAGTTCATTCCCAACGTTCGCCAATTTATTTCATTGTTTTTTTTTTTATCTTATGCCTGGAGCTGGTTCTATGTCATATCATTATAATTTGAATACACGAATGACCGGTTTATTGGGTGTACACCCACACTTCCTGTTCTTTGGTTTTCCGTGTTTCTGGTTATATTGATCAATGTCGGCCTACTTGAACTTTGCATTTGATGTATACACAGATAGAAATAATTTAATGAAATTTGAATTCTGTCCCAAATTCGTTTGCGATAATGAATAGAACTTTCTTTGTATGAGAGCACATTCAGTTTGCATCGATCTGGGTGTCCTTTCACAACACTCTCTTGTCTACTAACAGACCAGGGTATCCTTTCACGAAGGTCTCTTATCCGCTAAAAAAACATGTAGCGCTCCTTGCCGATAGCTAACGCACTGCTAAGAGAGCACTATATGGTCTCTTAGTAGATAAGAGTGCTTTGAAAAAGGATACCCATGTGTAGCGCTCTCTATTAGCTTTCGGCAAAGAGAGCGCTATGGTCTCTAATAAGAGAGTTTTGTGAACGGATACCCAGAACTGCAAATATAGTAATTAGACAAGGAGAAACCAACAACAAAACCAACATTTTACATGTTTTCACCATCGCACCTCCGTTCTCTACCTCCCCCCCCCCCACCCTCTCTCTCTCTCTCTCCCTCTCTTTCCCTATCTCTCGCTCTCTCTTTCTCTATTTCTCACTTCACAGTTAATTTAAGTGTAACACGAAATATCTCAGCTTCGTTTATATACTTTATATACCTTATACTGCCATGCTAGCTGTCAAAGAAATTACAAACGAAAATGAAGACATTTAACACAGCGTGGCACAATACTATAATTCACTCCTTTCTTCCTATTCTTAAAGCATGACTTTCACATTTCTATCTTTCTTTGGCTGTCACTTCAAAGTGCGCATTATCTCGTTTTCTAATTTCATACAAAGGTCAAACTCGATCAATCGTCTTCAACTGCCACGATTCATTGAAGACCAATATACCCTGACCCAACAGCCTATAGTTTTTACTGGAAACATAGAAAGACTGGGTGGGTTGAAGACTAAATTTCATTGTGACACCTTTTGTAACGGAACTAGTTCATCCTGTAGATTAGAGTTTTAATTTGAGATTTTTAAAAAGAAAGAATTCTATACTGCAGATTCAGAATGTGAAAGATCCGTGATATTGTCAGACAACAATGTTTCATGTCGTGGTGTTCAGAAAAAAAGAGAAGGAAATTGATTAAGTTTTGATAATTAATCCATCCTTCTGCATCCTGTATGTTGATTAACCCTCTAAATGTTGGAGGCAATTGCATATGCCGCAGGGAGAAGTGTCTTGCCTAATCCAGCAGGGAGAGCGTTACCACTGCAGAATAGACGATTATCTACAGTCCTCTATTAATAGGTCTAACCAAGACAGGACATGTTATGTCCACTACGTCAAGGTACGTGGGTAGTGTATACTTGAAAACACATTTTCTTGTATTCGAGGATGACTGGTGATCTGATAATGCACGCTTGATCACAGGTTAATGCTCCATGTTTTCGACTTTACTTCGTAATTATTTGTCACGTTTCGTTCACCCGACGTACTTCCATCGCTTTGCCTGCCTTCTTTGTAAATGTTATAATGCTCCCCTGTGCTGGGTGATTACCCCACATACTCCACTCATTGCTTCAATTCCCTTCAGCCACTGTGGATGAAGTCCTATCTTACCAAGGGGCTTGTCAATTATCAGCCCACTTGTTTTCTTCACGCTGGTACTGGCAATATGGACAGTACTGTGTCCCTTGTGACCAATTCCAATCTTCAGAGTATTTCTGAAAGTTACTTTTTCAAGGATAACGTTCATCAATAGAAACGTCTTACCTCATAAATAATACTTGTAATGAATCGTTTTGTGAACTGTTTCAGTGGTCCGTAAAATACGATGATATGCTTAGTGACAATCGATCTGTTTGATGTTAAGTAAATGAGAGCTGTATAATGACGAAAAGATACACCCTATTTTATACACTGTGTTCCATTATACACATTTCGCTATTCTTTTTGTTAGATGGGTTTTTACCAGTTGTTTAAATACTTACTAATAACAAAGGTTTTTATTGTCTTCATTCAATTAACATTGCTGATATTAACGCAATACAAACAACGACGTGTCCTATAAACAAAATATATTGTATTAATTTGAGTTATGAATATTTTCAGACTTTCAAGATTTTCTGGAATATTGATAACGTAATTAAAATGTCATCCCAATAAGTGGCAATAACAAACAACAACTAAAGCTAGTAGTAGACTATGTAATGTCGCAGAGTTCCTAAATGGCTGTGCGCTAGTGTGATACTCACCGATAAATTGTACAATGTTTGATTTTGGAAATGGCGCACAGAGCGGGCTCGCCGAGTTTTATTCATAGTCTGCTACAGGCTGTAAGGTATGATTTACAAGGGCAGTCAGAACTATAATACATGAAAGAAAAAATAACAACCATGAAAGTTCGTTTACTTGAAACGTGGATGCCGAGCGATACTTCCGTGTCGTGAATGTTCAATTGAAGACAAGAACTGTTAACTAAGAACACTTCACAAGACTCGGTCAAAGTAATTCTATTTCGTGTTTTATTCATCTCGCACATCATCATCTGTATTGCACGTATTTTGCAGCCCGACAACAAAGATTGCGCCAAAAGGCACGTAATTATCACGTGACCTGTATGTATGGGCATTGGACAAGATAATTGTTCTTTGAAGTAAGCCAAACACGGAAAAATAGATTTCGCAAAAGGTTAAAACGGACTGGTAGTAGTTTCAATTTAATAAGGTCTGATACTGATAGAAGAATACTGATATGGGTTATCGTAGAAATGATAAAAAAATAAAAAAACCCACATCGCACCTGACCGAACTATTGCAATATAGACATCTTTATACAGAAAGGCATATACTACATATGCATTCATAACCTGAAAATATAACTATAATGCATAAGATTACTCATAATATTAACGAAGTGTAAGAGAATAATTGTGTCTATTATAATCCTATTGATATTCTGTCATTAAGATACATGTATGTTGAAGAAATCAATATCAAATCGAATTTAAGCCAACATGTTTAACTCTCCATATAACGTTAGTAACTTCATATCACTACACGTTATGACATACAAATAAAACTGTAGATAACTACGACTAGACAAGTACTAATGCCTTAAACCCTGCATTATAAATATGACGAGGTTTTGTTGACTCAATACCTTGCTCCAAATATCACATCCGTTGTACACAGGAAAGCAATTGTCATATAAAGGAATCCATTCAGGAGGCTTAAATGTAGTTGCAAAGTTAAACGCTGGGAGCTGGTGTACATCTAGACAAGCCTTCATAATGCAGCTTTAAACTACAAGACAGAAACCGTTCATACAGTTGATGAATCTATAAGGAAATACATGTCTTTGCTATTTTTCAATGAGGTCACATTATACGAACAGGAGTTATTGTGTGGAGTGGTAAATCAAATAAATGTCATTATCATTTTACGTTTAACCCTCTTCAAGCTGGATTAAGCTTATGCATTGCTCTATGGCATCTCCAGTTGTCTCCAGCATGGAGAGAGTTAAATAGAGGAAGTGACTGGTCACCGTCTAATAAAACACACGGAAATCGTACTAAACGCTCCACTTGAACCAGTAGCCATCTTCTCTATACATATTTTCTGTGCTACAAGTTTGAACCTAGAGTACTTAACCAAATAGGGAATTTAAACCTTACTATGGGGGAATAAATGCAAGTATTTTACAGCAGGTTAAACCCAGACAGATTGATAATAGTTTATTCGTACCGAGTAAATATCTTTCCGCTATGGTGATTTCCTGATCCACCTTTTCCCCCTGTGAATAATGACAGGCTCAAGAATACCTCTGAAACCTTAGAGCGGACCTACTTTCACACCGCTGAGCAATTACCTGCAAGTTGCATTACCCCATAAAACAACAATGGATGGTAACTAGTTTAACTAAGGCACAAGCGTGGCTCTTCTTGTACAGAATAACAAACGACTTTCAGATTACGGTGGTACGTTGCATCCAATGCCGACAAAGGACAATATTTTATATTTCTTAGTCAGCAGTCAGCTTCTTATTCACATTTTGACATGAAAAAAGAGCGACCTCATTTACTGTTCCATGATATATCGTGCACTCTGTTTGCTGGTCTATACCAAACTTATATTTTTCATATATGTTTATATCGTTCGGTTAATAACGTGGGCACATATCCTAACCATTACTTTGAAAACATTGAAATTCATATTTGCATTTATAGGTCAATCTCTCTCAATCTCTCTCTCTCTCTCTTTCTGCAATCGTAACCTGCTGCTCTAGTAATTGATGTCTCCGTTCCGTTGTTACTATAATTTATACACCCACACCGTATGGCTTAGCGAGTCACCAATAGATAACGTGTCTGTCCCATATATGAATGATTTACGAAGTCGGCAACCGCTTCCTATCACAAATCCTATGTATAAGTAGTTGTCCTTGAGAGTGGATTTACCGAGATCAACTAGTATTTACCCGTACCAATATAGACGGTTCCTTTTTGCTCTTTCTCGCCACTCTCCACTCGCCCACATTTCTTCCCTTCAATGTCAAACACAGAGGGCGGGTTGACACCTATATGTATATTGACCATAATAATTACCTAGACGATTCGTCCCGCACGTCTGTACGATCATTTTGATTATAGACGATTATTGGTCCCATGGGAGCCTTTTGTGCAGCCTCCGTGTAGAACGGTTTGGTAAAGACATGCTTGGTTGAAATGTGTCAACATTAAGTTTAGCAAGTTTATTGACAGAGGTGCGCAAGTCATTGGAATAACTTCGTTTAACTATTGAGACAAACTTCCAATATGCATATCCATTGGTTATGAATTCGTATTTAAAATGAAACTATGTTGAACCCTTTGTCTAGTGGATGTATCTTTACTAAATAGTAAATACATGATATTGTTAGTATATCATATCAAGCTATTATATGCAATATATAGGTGGCATTCCTTTAGAAAACAGTACACACAATATATATTAGAGAGTTTATGAACAGGAAGCGTTTCCCAATAGCTTTACTTAAGATCCAATGTCAACAAGGTTACGTGGATGAGCTATTACTGGTTCGTTTTCATTTCCTCAAAATGTCCAAATTCATTGGTCCATATGTTCCTCCCAAATCTCTAACGGACTCTTTGTAATCTGGTTCCTCACTGCACGAGGAAATGGCTAGAGTGTATTAGTCCGCCAGTCTGCCGCGGCTTAAGAGATCCTCAGTTACAGAGGTCACGTGAGGTCAAGGTCAGGTCAGGTTATAGACAGAGGAATACTCGAGATACGTCATCGATTACCAGACGATGATAAAGTCTACGATTGATGGAGGGCAATAACGATGTTAATGGGGATGAAAAGGATTTACGATGAGAATTGTCATGATTATTAATATATGTGCTTGAAGGCTGTAGTTGTTTAGATGTTAGTACACGTCACATTTTAGATGTTTTCTATAAGTACAAAAAGACGACAGAATAAAATGCCATGTGTTATATCCGTGCTCTTAGTATATTAGTGTCAACAATAATAGTCATGTTTATATTAATGTCGAGAAAGAAGTGTTCCTGATCATATTTATGTCAACAAACAAGCATTCCTGATTATACTGGTGTCAGCAATAGTGTTCCTGTTCATAAGTACATGTTATGTCAACAAACAATCACTCCTGTTCGTATTAGAGCACGCACTATATTTCGCATTCCATACATACTTCTCGTATCATCTCTACGTCATTGTGGCAGAAAGATATTTGATCATTGCTCCTAAAGTGGTCCATACACCTTGGGGGGTTAATCTACCGTGTCTTCCACAGCTTAACCCCTTAATGTTTGATGTGCGGTACCATGTTCCTGAAGAACACTTCAGATCTGAACAGATATTTCACGGGGGGTGATAATCTTACTTCCATTGTTGCATACAATAGCAGCATACTGACGAATCAAAGGAATCTGACACCGCGCACAGCCATTGGCTGTATTATAGTAGGCCTGTATTACCCATCGTTTAGATTTGACTAATTTTCGCGTTATTTCTGCAATCACGGAGATCTACTTGTGATAGTGCATTTTCAAACATGGATGATAACATCATAGACCGCGTATTATACCATTAATTCATTGTGTTGTTCCTCTGTAAGTTACTTTACTGTCCGTCAATCAAAGGTCTATAGGTTCTATAGGTAAGATCGGCAATCATGTGATGAATGCAAATCCGTATAAGTGTCAAGAATGCTATATTTGATTTATATGCCCAAGCTCTCTATAAAATACACGTCATCGAGGGAGCACTTAATTTGCAACTTATCCAATGGAAGTGTCCCCACACAAATGAGATATATCTATGATATTTATTCGTCCCAGCTTGGCAGAGTGCCAGATAATTCAATGCTGGAAACTGCTAACGAGATTTTCTATACTAAAGTCGACGGATTTATAAAAAAAATAATTCCTTTTATGTAAGACGTTTATATTAATTTAAGTACCGTTTCACGTTAAAAGTGCATTTATCTTTTACATTGACCATTTATAAGTTCTATCGGAAAAAAATAATATTATTTTTATTTTCGCCCAGTTTTGGCACAATTAGGAAAACCTCTCGAGAACGTATTTTTCTTTCAAAAATTATATGAAAATCGCACCACTTTTAACTGTTATGTACCTAAATCTCTTCAGCTTTAGCTTCTAACTAAGCATTAATTGTCTTCGATGCATCAACTGATATGTGAAGCAAACTATGCCACTTCATTTCATATTTTAGGCGTACCATTTTGAGTTATGTCCCCTTGCATTAATATAATGAAGCAAAATAATATATGACCACATTCAGGTTGTAAAAATACACTCACTGGGTGTGCAGTGATATTTTGCCTACCACACAGTGGTGGAAAGGTTTTTGGAAGTACAAACATGATTGTATGTATATGTCAAGTGAATGCACTTTGCAGTTGTAACTAAGAACTAGTGTTATTATGCCTTCGACGGGTCCTGTTTATGACAAGTTCTTCAAAGTATCATCTTCTCAATGTAACTGTCTCTAATGAAAGCTTCACCGTAGATTATTGTCGTCGTGTAAATCCTGTCACCTGACATGACCAAGGACATCATGTATGCCGGAAGTCCGCAGAACCAGCGTATAGACTGCTCGCCCAGAGAATAGTTTCATCGCCACACAACCGCGGTCGGAAATTTAAGAGCTTGATTAATAGCCACCGTGAAACGGAGGGAAATCTAAACATTTTGCACGAATCTGAGATTTAATTAAGATCTATCATGCAAAAAGCTACATTGGGACGATGCTATCTAGAGCCATATTTATTGCCTCGTGGCTTCCACGGTGTTGGAGATTAGCGGCGCAGCACTGGATCCAAAACAAGTTTAAGAAATATATGTTTGCATGGCGAGTCATATATTCCGTTCAGACTTTGTGGAGTTTGCTTACAAATTAGAAACAATGAGCGCACGCACACAGCCCAATGTAATTGATAATCGCTCCACACGGAATTATGTTCTAAATCTGTGACGGAAGAAATCTAAGGAAAGGAAATATAAGGTTCCAAAATACAAAAATATGGTTACAGCCAACAGAGAACTTGTACTCTTTGTATTCTTTCTTCGACGTCTTGTACTAGTTTCTATATACCGGTATTTGGTTTATTGTATTATTTATTTTTACATAGAAAAAGTGCATTTGTGCCATGAAGAAAACGAAACCTACAGCTGCAAGCTCATTTGACACACTATGCCACTAATAGGTTTACATCACAGTGGTCTTCCGTGCAGGTTAATAGTAACGAGACTATGGTTACGTGATCTCTCACGATCGACGATCTTTAGTTTTAATAATAGTGGAATTGTATACTATTGGATTCAAGGCGACCGTATTGCACTGAAATGAGAATCGAATTCCTATACTCACGATGTCTACTGCATGAAGATCTGTCTGGGTTCCATTTCACAAAACGATCTTAGAGTAACGTTACATACATGTTCACTGCCACAATTCTTACAGTGCAACGATGGTTTTGTGGAAAGGCCCAGTCAAGGTTCGATTCAGAAAACTATCCTATTAGACACGACTCGCGTTTATTCACTGTGGTCAAGGACTTGCAGTGGATGATAGATTTTGGATCTGGCAAGTTTAGGAAAGCGAATGTGATAATAGCATTACAATCTTTGCTGCACTATATTAAGTTACAAAGATAATGCATACATTACCACAATAGAATTAGTTGTAGAACATTTCGGGTACACATGTGTTCTTGCGTCCTCGTTTAGTTTCAAACAAAATGCAGATATTTAGCTCACCTCTATGAACTCTTAAAGTTGCAAAGGGAATGATGCAGATGAACTTGACAGACAGGTCAAACCGAGAATTATATATGTTCGCTGTATGGTACCAATTAATCTGAGAATTTAAGGTTTAGTGATTGTTATCAATAAGTCTTTAATGCCATTATTAATGGGAACTGCTTCCAAATATTATACAACCCATCAGATCTTTCAGGACTAAATCGTGTCATAGCTAAATTAATAACGAAGGTGCCAACAAGACATAGATAATCGAAATGTATTCCTAGAGATATAATTCATATCACAGCGATCAAGGCCATTTGATCTCCTTCGTTTGCATTCGACATTAACTTGAAATTGATGATGAATGATTGAATATTCAAAATTCGATGACGACTGCTGCGCCGACGTGTTTGATTCTCCCTGCTGTACACAGGTTTAAAAAAATGTGTGATGATGAATTGTCCAATTTGTATGAGAATTAGATAGTGTACCTGTCAGGGACATCCACAAACTTATACATCAGCTCAAACCTGGCTGGTATTATTAACAAGTCAATATGAATATTGGCGTAAATCACCGACACGCGTATGCACGATGTGCTGAAGATAAGGCACGAAACCAATGACGACTGACACATGCATCATATTCGAAACTTTATAACTTCATCAATACTTTAAATGTGACTATTGTTCTTATGAAAATATATATATATATTCCAGAATAAACATGACTGCGATACGAAGTATGCGGGCTTGGTAAGATTCACAAATTGTTTAAAATTTCATACATTATTATGAATTTAATAGGTTTTAAGATTATTTCACATGTATCACGGCTTGTCAATCTAGGGCGGGAGGAATTATGCAGCACCCGTAGCGCTGAATGTTGCTGTGAACCTGTGAACATTGGCTTTCACTGACCACGTGCATGTGCATTGGGTATGTAAATACTAAACTGAAGTACAAAAGAAAGTGTTCACCCAGAATAACTCCTATAAGTCAAAAACAACAAACTATTTGCACGCTCTGTAAAATGTGTATTGCTACTCGATATGTAACCCAGGATTGTGCCATCACAAACATTCTTCAGCGACAATATTAACAGTGTGAGATTCATTCAAACACGTGCGGGGTATGAATGGAAAATTCCATAAGCAAATATAAATCAGGATACCGTTTCTTAAAGTCGACAGTTTATCACAATGGTGAATGGCACATACTCAATATCTTGTATGACCTCCGTTGGCATTGATGCAAGCCAGTACTCGCCTCCTCATCGAAAACGTCAGCCGTTGGATGACGTCATTTGGGATCCGTGTCCACTCTTCTTGTAGAGCCTGTTCCAGCTCCTGTAGATTGGCTGGTTGATGTGGTCGACGTCTCAGTTGTCTTCCCAGTTGGTCCCAGAGATGTTCAATGGGAGATAAGTCAGGGGAGCGTGCTGGCCACGGCAATACGTCAACGTTATGGCGGTTAAAGAAGTCCATAGTGATTCTGGCAGTGTGCGGTCTGGCGTTGTCTTGCTGCAATATGAACCCCGGCCGTAAGAAAGGAAGGACAACTGGCTGCAAAACTTGCTCAATATATCGCTGAGCTGTCAGAGTTCCCTGGATGGTGACTAGACGGGTTTTCTGATCCCCACAAATGCCTCCCCAAACCATCATACCACCGCCGCCATAGGGATGGACTTCTTGAATGCATTGTGGAGCCAGTCGTTCACCTCTACGTCTGTA
>JAUTBQ010180218.1:0-11055 GCA_032361185.1 Lepetodrilus ovalis
TATCTCTTCAAACCCATCATACCCACAGCGCATTGCAGCAGCTGTAAATATAGCTCCTTTTGCCAAACAGGTGTGTGCAGATAGAGCTTTAAGCTTTAATGTATACATTTATTTACCATAGCTCCCCACCATTCTTGGAAGGATAAGTAACAAATAGCACTTTCCACTCATTACCATTAAAAGCCACTACTCTATTATTATCAGATACCAACAGTATCTCACCATCTGTTGCAAGTTTTCTAGGAGAGAGTAGTATATCACTACTCATTTTTACACTACTTAGGGCATTGACTATATCTATATCTTCTCTAGACATACCATTGGTTTCCAATGCCTGTTTAGCACCTTCACTTAATGCTTCTTCTTGTCCTATGATTTCACCAAATGAACTTACTCCTTTTGTTGAGACAACTTTTTGTTCATTGTATTGATAAAGTCCATGCATACCACAGGCAATAAAGAGGTTTTCTTGATACCAGATCATATCTTGCACATCATCTGATACTTTTTCTTTTAGTATTTCCCATCGGCTGTCTCGTCCTTTGATAAGTGTTCCATCTTCACAAGCAATATAGACTTCACCTCTAGGTGTGCAACACATACAGACCATATCTTTGTTGGTTGGTGCATCTATCTGTTTCCATGTTTTTCCATCATAGTGCCACAAATCACCAGCTTCTCCACAAGCATAAATATCATCTTTAGCAAAGCCACCAATATCACTAAACCCTACAATACTCTCTGCTTTTTGTAGTCTCTCTACCTCTTTGGTATCATTACCATGAAGACAGGTCCAACTCTCTACACCATCTCTACGAAAGACTGTTCTCCAAGCCCCTGCAATATAAGCTTGACCATCGATAATTCTCATTGATGCAAGAGGACAGTTTGAAAGCAGGGGTATAGGTTGTTCTTCTATTAGGTTTGGGATAGTACTTGTTGGGAAAGCTGTACTTTGTTTAAAACCATGTTGAGCAAAAACATCTCCTTTCCAACCGACTAGCACAAAACTATTATTTTCTGATGGAACAATAGTACAGTTAGCACGGTAATAACCGGCTCTACCTTTTACACCCCATTTAGTCTCAGTTTTAGCATAATAATATGCTATAGATAATCCCTCTGTATCTCCACCATTCTCAAGCCCTAGATAAACTCTATCTTTATTTTCTATCGCACAACATCTTACAAAATGCCCTTCTGTAAGTTTTTGTATCTTTTTATATCTTTCTTTTTTCAAAATATTATCCTTTATTTTACTCATCATCTATTTTATAATACGTTTTACCACTCTTAGCACTAGCAGCTCTTAGTTTGAAATTCTCTCCGGATTGTTTACAGGCTTTTTTATGATATTTGTCTAGTTGAGACTTTAGACATGCCGCACTACAGCTAGGTGCAGATTTGCGTATAGACGCAACGGCCATATCTCTAGATTGTTTATAACTTAACTTACCATTAGTATCTGCTCCTGCTTCAATTTTTGGCTCAAGGTCATCGTGAATTCTTTGATGTGTTCCTCCACGAGAATGACTAGTACCTTCTGTACAAATACAGGGTGCTTTATCTTCATCATATCCCTTACAGCTACTAACTGCAGAAGCCCCGTTCTTAGCTTCAGACTTAAATTGACCTTTTGGAATCACATGATGTGGAGTTTGCCCTCGACAACAGCCACTATCACGCTTTCCAAGTCCAGCTTGTTCTGATTGTTTAAAAGGAACAAGCATACATTTTCTTGCTCTCAAGCAAGGATTTGCAACTGCAATCAATGCTTGTGCATCAGCCATATCACTAGGCTTTAAATCATCTTTATTTAGAAGGGATTCAATTTTATTAGCTGCATCTTTGATTTTGTTGATATCATCTTGAAGCTTATCCAATTTATTATAAAGCTCTTTTACCTCAAGCCCTGTCGATACTATATCATAGGCAGTCCATGCCCATCCAATTGGGCCCAACCATCCTTTTATCGCTGATTTTGCAGCTATTTTTCCTGTTTGCTTCAGTGCAAATTCTTCTGTTTTTTCCCATGCTTCATCTTTGGCTTTTTGTAAAATATCAGCTGTTATTTTACTGGTGTCTGATAATTCATTTAACTTATCTTTTATAGCTTCTGGATTATAGTCATCTGATGTCGGAGGGGAAAATTCCAAGCCTTTACAGTATGCCTTTTTCCAAGCTCCTTTGGCAGTATCTGGAACTAATTTCCCTCTTTTATTTCTTTTTCTTGGCTTACATTTTCTATTGACACGATTGAAGTCATCTTTGCAAACACCTGTCCTATCTTTAGTGTCAATATATTTCCATCTACCAGTATTTCCTTGGACAGGATTATGATTATGCGTCATACTATCTGTATGCCTACAGACATTATATCCCTCTACCTTCACATTCATAGACCAGCTTCTAAAGTACGCTTTACCATTTTTAGCTCCTGTGGTAAATCCCTTACGCCCTCGTGCACCATAGTCTCCTGAGGAGGTTTTGAGATAGGAGTGATCCTTGAGACCTACCATTTTCCCTGTGATAAAGACTGTGGTAGAGCCATTTTTCATATGAATCGCTTTAGCGGTGTTAGCAAAAGGCACCGTAACCTTTGGGGTGAAACATACATCAGGAAATGCTACTGAGCTCATACCCTCAGCTGCCTTACACGCTACTTCTAAACCGTTGGCGAATACTTCATTTCTCATCTCTACTCTCCTCTGTTTCTATATGCTCATCCTCTTCATAACACTCTCCATACAGTCTTTTTTTCTCCCAGAGTTCATCTGGTGTACCGACGATGATGGTATCTACTTCATGGATACTTCGTTTAAGTGTAATCTTGGCTCTATATATGAGACTAAAACGCTCCTCATCAGGCTCCAAGATAAGGGTATCTACTACGGGAGTGAGAGGCTCTCTGTTTCCATTGCTTCGTATGACCTCCATAGCTACCTCTAGCTTGGGCAATATAAACAGACGTTTACCATCTGGCGTTAGCCCTTTGAGTAGCACCTCTTCACCACCTTGTATATAAGGGATCTGCTGCTCCTCTGGGGCACACTGGTAAAACCTCTCATCAAAATCTTCTGGCAGAAAGGGTCGTACATGCTCTGCCCAGTGTGTATCATAAGTACCACCTAATGTATACCGTGGATACCAATGACGTGCGATCACCCCAAAAGCTTGGGGTAGGTATTTCTTACTGCTAGGATTTGTAGCTGGCGTATGTAGCTCTTCAGTTTGCGCCAAGGGCTTTCCTATGAGAGATTTTGTATCATGGTATGGAGCGTATCCTTGACCTATAGGGTTATAGGGATATGCTACATAGTTTTCATCATCTTCAGATGATTTTCTTGGATTAAAGTCATATCCTCCATAGGCTATATCATAACTTATTGGTTGTTTTTGAAAAGCTTCTGGTTCTGAAGCTTTTGCATTAAAGACATTCTCTTGCCATACACGCCTGCCTATGACTCTAAAAGATTTATCAAGCGTACCAATACGTAACTGCACTACCTTGTCTACAGTCTCTTGGAGTGGATAGGCATAAGCACTACCGTCTAGAATAACATCACATTTGGGTTTGAAAGGTGCAAAATCATTTTCATAGAGCAGAGCACTCTCTCCCTCTTCTCCTGTAAATATATCGGTGTGATGTATGCCTATTTGTTCCTCCTCTGGTTTGAGTGTGGCTTGCTCGTCTTTGGAACGGGGCATATGAAATGTAGCCTTAGCTACAACCACCAAGCAATGATGACCACTCTTCTCTAATCCCAGATTATAACCTGCCTCAAATTCTGTAGCATTATGTAATGTCATATGGCACCTCTAGTTTATTTTTACCGAACCGCCTTTGATGCGGTATGGACCATATGCTTGTGAATTGATATGTAGTGCTCTTAGATCTAAAGTACCATCAGCATCCAAGACAATACGTGTATCACCACACTCCAATACCACCCCTTCATCAGAGGAGATCACTACAGGTTCACTCTCTTGGGTTTGTATGATGCCTGTAATAATAGGTTTAGTGATATCTCCTTGATTGAAGTTTAGCATACACTCTCTGTTTTCATCACTCTCTTTTAGCGGGTGTATAGTTATCGCATGATAGGTATACTTTTGGGATTCAATAACAAAGGAGACTTTAGCAGAGCCATTGTTATAAACCTCGTCAATCTTACCTACAAGTGTGTAAGGATAGATTGGGAGAGTTTTTTTTGATTTTTTTGTTGTTCTTTCTGCAATACTATCAAGTACTCTATGCGCCTCTTGTTCTATTTGGTCTGTTTGTGGAGAGAAAGGTATCTTATTAGTTTTCAAGGATCTTCTTTCCTTTCACAACAACGTTTTTTGCAGCTTTTACATTGATCTCCCCGTCACCAATGATAGAAATATCAACACCCTTTAACTCTATAGTACCATCTGCTTTCATTGTAAGACTTGATGCCCCTGTAACAAGCTTTATCTCCTCACCAGCTGTCATCGTATATACTTTTCCTACATTGCTACTCTTGTCCATACCCACCTGTTCTGCACTAAACAGAGCAACGGTTTCATTTTTCATAGCCCCAACGCTGACTTGATATCCAAGACCTATACTGAGTGCTTTAGCCATACCAATGGTCTCTGTTTTGAACATCCCCACTTTTTCATGCTGGTTTTTGCCCACCTTGAGCGATTGGTTTTTCCCTATCTTTACACTTTCGTTACTGCCTACAGACTCTTTGCGATTACTTCCGATACTGATTTTCTCATTACTTCCTACACTCTCTGTACGGTTGCTACCTATGGTGATCTTCTCATCATTGCCGACATCTTCGGTTCTGTTATGCCCTATAGATATCTTCTCGTCATTTCCCACATTCTCAGTACGGTCATGCCCTACGGTGGTACGTTCATCATGGTCTATGTTGTTGTCTGAGTCATTTTTGACATGTAGCAGGTGGTTTTTTTCTGCTTGCATATGTACCAGTTCATCTCCGCCCTTGTCTTCAAAGAGCAGAAGGTTGAAGTTGTCATTGCCCCCAGGCATAGACTGTGTCTTGATATAAGACTGGGTTTTTTGTGCGGGGAGGTCTTTGGGTATCTTGTTGTTACCGTTGTAGAGAGAGCCTATGGCTACAGGACGATCTGGGTCTCCATTGAGGAAGTTGACGATCACCTCAGTGTTGACTCTAGGGATAAACTGAGAACCCCAGCCATCCCCTGCGGAGAAGTTAGTAAATCTGATATAACAGCTGGTAGGATACTTGTTATCAAAGTGGAAGATTACCCTAATGCGTCCTAGATTGTCTATATCAATGGTATTGGGTGTAGATTCGGTATCATGGCTCCCACTCGATACAATAGCAGTCACCGAGGAGGGAATAAGAGGTTTGGTAATATTGTAGTGAGGGATATAAACGGTATGTAGAGGGCTTGCTTCAAAGCGACAGACAAATTGATATTGTTCCAGACTCTCTATGTCCTGTACCTCTTCATCCAGTGCATTAGGGAAGAGCCCGTCTAGTGTGACTTTTGTCAGAACCACTTCGATACTGGTACGCTGTTTATGGTCAAAGAGCGTGCCTCCATAGCCTGTCTCTGTTTCCAGCAAGAGGCTCTCTCCCTCTATACGCTCACTATCACTATATTGTTTCAGTGCACTCTGCTTAATATGATTCTTCAGGTCATTACTTCGGTTGACTTCCAGACGGTCTCTATGGGTCATCACCTCCAGATCATGGCGGAGCTGGGAAGTATGACTATTGTCTGGGAAGCTTTGGGTGAGTGGCTTCTGTCCGGTAGTAGCGAGATACTCTTTGGAAGGGGACCTAAAGTCATAATAATCTTCTATAGCATAGGTAGGAGAAAACTGCTTAGAGAGTGTATAACTACATCTAAGCTCCCCTGTCAGTGGAGCATAAGTCTCATTGATATGGGAGAGCTTGACAGGATAAGGCTTTTGGTCTGAAGGCATCCATAGGCTTATACCTTCTTGTTCACAGAGCATCTGTATAAATGCCAAATCACTTTGTCCATACTGTGTGGTATACTCTCTTGTCACAAACTGATGGGGTGCAATGTTGGAGCTAAACTGTATCTGTAGTAGTGCCTTGTATCGATTCAAGATCTGTACAATAATCTCATAGGCATTTTTATCCTGATATATCTCATAGCGGCTATTCTCTCCGAGATAGTAAAGCGGATGGACTACGGTAAGTGTATAGAGTGCATGTTTTCCTACAGGCTCTTCTTCTACAGCACGGTAAACCCTGCCATGGATCTCTCTTTGTACGGAAGGGTCTTTTTCATCTTGGAGCAGAAGGGTTACCTCTGTATCTACCAAGGCCTCTACAGTATGTTTATCCAGAGAGGTAAAGGTCACCTCATAGCGATAGGGCTCTCCTAAGGTATGGGTACCTTGAAGCTTATAGAGGCTATAACTCCCATCACCGCTGTGGCTGTCTGCTGCTGTATGATGGAGCGTAATGCGTGGTTTAATCTTTTGTAAAGGTGTATTGTAGGTCATCTCTTCCCCTCTCCCCCATGGTATGAAATTCTAATTATTGTAGTGAGTGAAGACTTAAACGAGGGTTAAATGGGAGAGGGGTATACCTATTGAAAAGAGAGGTTTGGAGAATGATTACAGTATCCAAACGCGTACTTTGCAAATCAATTAAGGGTCATGGATATCACCTATATCTGTATCGATGAAGGTTGGCTTTATCTAGCAGGGATATGCGATCTTTTTTAGTAGAGAAATAGTTGGCTGATCTCTCAGTTAGAATTTTAACTTCAAAATCATACTTGCTATTTGGCTTTGTATCTGATTTGCTTGTTGTTGTATATCTCTTAGATTTTCTTCTGTGATCATTTTTCCAGCTAGATAGCGTCTTCCTGAGATAAATTGATCTTTATGCTTCTGCCACCATTTTTCTAAAAGTGCTACATCTGGCAGGGGAAGATTATCCTCATAAAAGGCTGACTCTTTATCCTCCTTTTGTGTACGGAGTAGCAGTGCTTCCTCTTCGTCACTCAAACCGTCACCTCGACTCAGATCCTCAGCTTCTAAGTCTACCCCTGTAATGATACTAAATGCTTCTGCACAATATTTTGTATCTTCTAGCTTTTGCATCTGTTTTAGTAATAGTGGTATGGCTTCAAGTAGTCCTGCAATAGCAAGTGTATAGGCTTTGATACGTGGTGAGGATATCTGTACTGAGACTTCTTGCAGGAGCTTAGGGATATGCTCTTCCTGGATGATGTGAAACTGTATGTTCAGTGCTTCTCTGAGATAGGGGTTTGGATTCAAGCAAAAGGCCTGTAAGGTACTGTATGCTCGTGGCATCTGTAAAAAACAGCCTGCATAGGTTGCTGCATATCGTAATGCTTGATTTTCATGCGTGAGGTGTTCTATGATAGCATGATGATATATCTCTAGTTTGTACTCTCCTATGAGCTTCAGTATAGCTACTTTCACTTCTGTTTCTTTGTCATCCAATAATTCTCTTATCACGGCATCATCTAGGGATGCTTGTTTGTGCTTGAGTGTCTCTATCGCAGCCACACGAACCCAAAGGTTTTCATGCCCGATGAGTAAGGAGAGTATCTCTTCTATATCATGATATGCTTCATAACAGAGTGCATTGCTTAGTTCTCGGGATTGTTGTTTGTTGCTTACTGATTCTAGGGCATGATTAAAAGCTGCTTTGTCATGACAATCTAACCCTACCCTCGCTGTTACATAGACAGCACCCCAGTCATGCATTTGGAGTATAGAAAGTAAGGAGTCATTTGCTCTATGTGATAGGATAAAACAGGCTACATAGCTATCTAATCTCTCTTGAAGTCTCTGGATATCCTTTGGTAAAAACAAGGGGCTGTTTTTTGATTGATCGAGGAGGAACCATGCATAAGGAGCATCATGTTTGAGTTGAGATTTTATGATATCGGAAAAATACATACCTTCTAGATTCTTTGTCTCTCTCTTTTGCACAGGGGTTTTATGGGTATGTTGTATGATAAATGCACCACGCAATTGATCATCATTAGAGAGGTGACAAATGGCATTATCACCAGGGGCATAGCCATGTATCATAGCATAATACGTCTGTATCACCATCGCACCGCCTATGGCAGAACCTACTTCACCAATGCTATCTGCTGGATGCCAGAGTGGGTGATCTGGTATTTTCTGTTTGAGTGTTTTTTGTTGTGCGAGTGTTGCTTCATCAAAAAAGTACTCTTCCCCAGACATAGATCCGACCCGAAAGGCAGTTTTGTGGATAGGGAGACTGGCTTGCTTGGAGGCCATCATGATAGCTTCACTCATCCCCTTTGCACGTAGTACTTCGTCATCATTATAGATGGTAGCAGGCTCTCTAGCAGTACCTACGCCAGAGATGATAACCTCATTTTCCTCTCCAGTGGGTTTACTTAGCAAGATTGCTGTCGCTGCTTCACCAGGGATGAATCCATTGGAGTTATCCTCCGTGAGGAGCCTGCACCCCTCTCCATAGAGCCCTCCACCAAAGTATGACAGGGAAGGATTATTGAGAAGACTATCGATAGAGAGTATCAGTACTTGTGAGATATGTTCTTGGTAGATGATCTTTTGTGCATCTGCCAGTGCATGCACAAATCCTGATTTGCCTTTGAGGTATGCACGAGAGCTAGGATGTAGGTCGGGTATTTCCAATGTGCGCATTACAAGAGTAAACAGCTTCTCCTGTAACTCTTCTACAGAAAAAGCACTAGGTCTATCACTATCTTGTAAACAGATATACAGAGGAACTTTGCCAAAGTCTATGTTTTCTGTTTGGGTTATCTCCTTTACCATCTCTTTGCCTAGACCGATGAGCTTGCTCAAGCCTCTAGTATGGGAAGCATCTTTTATCATAGCTCCCAACTGCTTTTCTATACTGTTTGGTTGCGTAAATTCTATCTCTTCAAACCCATCATACCCACAGCGCATTGCAGCAGCTGTAAATATAGCTCCTTTTGCCAAACAGGTGTGTGATGATAGGGCTTTGAGTTGAAGAGGAGTCATCTTATTTTTTACATTTTTCCATCTCATTCAACAAACCATGACCACTCTCGAGAAGCTCTGCCCCCACTTCAGTCAATTTATTGCCTATAAACATTGCATCAAGGTATTTTTCATTACGGTACACACTTTTTACATTTTTCCCATCGTAACTAAAAAGGCTATAGTTCGTCCCTATAAGCATCACACCATCTTTTGCGGCAAGAAACTCTGCATTATAGATTCCCTCTAAGTTTGCAGAAATCCATTTCCCTTTGTATAGTTTCATAAGGTCATGTCGCATCCCTGCATAGAGCGTTCCTTTGAAGTACACCATAGAGTGCATCATAGCTACACCACACGTATCAGCATTTTTGGTAGAGATAACTACTCTCCATTGGTCATCTTTCCCTACAAGCAGTTGTCCTTGTCTTCCTCCTACATAGACATTTGCGTTATCTGCGCAGACGATTTTTGTAAAAGGAAAATTACAAGGCGTGTCTATCATAGAAGATTTTTTACCATCAAAATGCCATAAAAAGCCATTTTCTCCTACAAAATAGATATCCTTTTCACTGAAACCATCCAGAGCATTTACACCACCTTCTTGTCGATATTGTTGAAAAAACTCACGAGGCTCTTTGCTTATCATTGTCCATTTTCTTACTCCTTCTCGTCTAAATACCTTATTCCCTGCGTCAGCTGTATAAAAATGTTCGCCTAAGAGTTTAATATCATTGATACCTGCATTCTGTGTTGTCATAAGTAACTCTTCATGTTCAAAGCTATTCTTTGCATAATCCAGATAGTAAGTAATGCCATTAAATGCACCAAAAAAGGCTTCCTTGTTTCCATGGATGATACCACCATCACAATAGGTTTTTCCTAGACCGTTATAGCTTATTGTTCTTTTAATTCGCTTGTTAATAAAATCAATAGCCAATAGTGCTGTTGGATGTTCATAGATGCTTCCATCTTTTGCTTTATATTTTCTTTTAGGGGCATCTTTGGGTTCCCAGTCAGCTACTACTAGATACATATTTTTATCTATCATCTCTATAGTTCTGATATTCCAATCATCCAATGCTATTTTTAACTTTTCATTGATTGTCATTATAATCCTCCTGTGCCTTCATTATTTTCTATACTAGGCTTAATATCCCCACCTTGTTTATTGATAGGTTTGGGTTCACATTTTAGCTTTTTATAGTAGTGTCTCAATTGCTGCTTGATACACTCTTTTTTACATTTTGCATTGGGGAATTCTTTTGCATGTGCATCGGCTCCTGATTCGATGGCACACTCCATGGTAAATGCTTGACTACAATCATTTCCTCCCATTTTCTTTTTCCCAGGATATTCTCCATTTACCATATCTCTTGTGTTGCCATCTGTTAGGTCATGTGTATCTCCATGGGTACTATTGTTTTGATTACTTCCCTCTGCACATACTGTTGGTGCTTGAGAATGATTATATCCTGCACAATGCTTTACCATTGCCCCATACACCAAATGGTGACCTGTCTGCCCAGGACAACAGCCATTAAGATTATTAAGCTGAAATGCCTTATCCATTGGATTTTTATTATTATTTTCTATATTTTTTGCTGATTTTTCAGATTTATATGGCACCAATATGCATCGTTTTGCCATAAGACATTTATCTTTTTTGATTGCATCCTGAGTTTCTTGTTGTAACTTTTCTTTAAGTGCGGCTTTTTTTATTGGATCGGTTTCTTTTAAATAATCCTCTATTTTAGAAACTTTCTTTACACCCTCTGTTAATTTTGAGATTTGGGTTTTAATTTTATCCTTGTTATTCCACATATCTATGCCTCCAGAGACGACATCAACTACTGCCTCGGCTGTAGCTGCTGCCCCACATACAGCTGCACCTGCTTCTGCACCCAATACTGCTCCTGGAGCTGCCCCAACACCTCCTGCAAAGAAACCGATAATGCCACCAACCGCTCCACCGATTACCCCACAAAGACCCACTTCTGCAACACGTTCTGCTTTATGCATAACTGCACCTGAGACAGCATCAGTCAAGG
>JAUTBQ010180229.1:0-11054 GCA_032361185.1 Lepetodrilus ovalis
TAACAACATCCTAACAACATCCTGACAACATCATAACAACATCCTAACACGATACTGACAGGACAGTTTGACCTCCAGTGATCTGACTTTTCCGGGTACGATTTCATGCTCAATTGAAAGTTTTGTTCACAAATCCTCATATACAACCTGAGCTTGAGCATGAATTCGTACTCAGAAAGTTTAGTAAGCACAGGGCCTGGACACTTTTTAGAAGCCAATCGTAACTTGTCCTTTCAGTTATATTTGCTTAATTTTGATAATATATAAACTGACAGTGTCATGGAGGCCATCTTGGATTTAGATATTTTAATAAGAAAATTAGATTTCGAATGCCGACTAATTGTTAAGAGAACGTGTTTGTAATTCTTCACGTCTACCAATAGGGGAATATTTAGGGGCAAAGTAATATGAAATTACCCAAAAAAATATCCACCATATATTTTTTTTCAAATCTCAATTAACTAATCGGTAACAGGTAACGCATGGAATTCTACCAAGAAAACAAAGAACGACATGAAATAAATTCCGAAGGTCTCTCTTGCGGTAAAAGTGTAATAGATCCCACGTGCAATTAAGGTCGCTCTCGCGGTAAGGAACTACATATCCTTGTCTACACACAGTCACAAACACAGGTCTCTACACACGTGCAGTAGTTGAAGCAGGAAAGTCTGTTCATCATAAGTTTCAATGAATAGATGCGTTTTGAGTTGGCGTCATCTGATGAAAATTATCAGCAACATAGCAAAACACATGTTGTTTTCTTTTGTGAAAAGGTAAACACAAGGAAAAGGTAAACATTACGTCTTTGCGAACCAAACACTTGAAACATATCCATCTAGTGTTCTACTACGAATGTTTGTACTGTCTTATGTTTTATGTGTCTGTATTATTTTCCTATTTTTTTTCTGGTATACATGCATGTTCTTCTGTTTCTATAAAGTGTCCCAATTTATAATATATTATTTCATAGGTTTTTTTTCATGTTTATGATTTACTATTATTGTGTAGTTGTATTTTATTGTTATTTATGTTTTCCATATTTGTTTTGTTTTCTGTGGTGATGGCGTGATTGTTCACTGTTTGCTCTGATTTAATTTGTCGCATGACTACAACAGCTAGAGGACAATGCTACCACATCCTAGCTCTAGCCTACAGCGTCACTAATTAGGCAACACGGGACATATCTCTGGCAAGTTGGATACTTGAAACAATTCTGACGTTATCGACTGGACATATCTTACCAGGCTTACTTTTCGATCCTCTGGTATGTTTGCAATTCCCTTTTGTCAGATGAAATGACTATAAATTGCGCATACTGAGTAGCTCTAATGCATAAACCAGGCCACTGTCTATTGGCTTACCCCTTCTTGGCAATCACGTGGTTCACTGTGACGAGTTGTGTGCCTACTTTATTACCGTTAACTCCCATGCTATATTAAGCATACCAATTATTTGCCTAGTACATAACCTGACAACTGTCTCTTCAGATAAACATAACGCACCAAGAGTTCACGAACTATTCCTCAAATCAGTACGCCAACTCAATATAAGTAGTGCTGTTTGATATAGTCAATGAAGAGCACTCAGACGTGTACGTAGATTTGCCCGTAGTCGTCTTGTCCTTGGCACGGAATAAGATCAAACGAACTGACTGCAATACGAATGTTCCAGCGACACTTCCAACACAAATTCGTCATATTAAAGCATGCTATTACTTCGTTATTACTAGAGCGTTGAGAAAAGCAGCTTATTAGAGGGGGATTTCAAACGGAAGGTTATTAGCAGTGGTTAGGCTACGGACGGCGTTGATTGAGAAAATAAAATAGTACGAGTGTATTTTATACTTTGTGTGGTGACAATATAACTGGATTAGTTCTAATGATCGTGTTGACAGCATTGGCATTGGTCATCGAGTACACTATTCTACAGGTTTAGTTACAAGATCGTGTGTTAGTACAGGATATTATACTAGTCTGAGATGAAGTTTAAACTATGTAGATTGTATTTCATAAAATTAGTAGATGTGCAAACTCATTTTAATATAAAAATGGCAATGATTTGGAAATAAATATATGTGATATGGATTTCTGAATGGGTATAACAAACGATATGAATCTACACGTACTATGTGTGTGTGTGTGTGTGTGTGTGTGTGTGTATGTGTGTGTGTGTGGTGTGTGTGTGTGTGTGTGTGTGTGTGTATATGTGTGTTTGTGCGTGTGTGTGCTGCATGCAATGTTTCGTGAGTATACACACACTGTCTCCTTCCATACTAGTTGCTGACCTGTTAAATGCATCATCATTTGTAACTGCTACTGTATATATATATATAGAACTTCGTTACGGCGTGTCTACGTTGTTACTGCAGTCGTTGATGGCCGTGCAGGTCGTTGTTCTTTGGACTAACCATCTACCATGTCATACCATGAATACTAGCGTGTGTCTAAGAGATATATAAGACATGGCAATGCGATTATTCGTCGTGAGTGTCCTAACTGAGCCGACACTAGTTCCACTACTGTTCACTAGTGAAATAGCGACTGTCTTGGCATTGACACAATGCACACTGCTAATAACTTGCGTGCATGTGTGAGAACGGAACATAGATCTGCGACATATTGCTAGCCTTCCATTAGCCTGGATACAGCGGACTGAAAGGTCGAAGGAATGAACCACGCATTACGACCAATAAAACAAATTGCCGGTATAAGATGCATGTTTTAGGCAGCACGACACTGCTTATGTATTTCATCCGATGTCGATCCCGCTTAATATGTTCCTCCACGATCTGAATTGGTTGACAGTATTAACAAAGAGCTAGTTGAACGTTGCATGGCCAACCGTGGTTATGGTTCACATGGGAATTGTGCAACAAAAAGTAGTCCCAAATAGATTGCAAGATTTTGAGTTCCTATTAGTTGAGGAGCTACGTGTATTGCTTTCGGTCCGGCTCTAGAGAAGATGGTAGCGATATAGGCGTAATGTCTCTCACCAATATGATTACTCTTTGGAATATAGTATTCTGGATTGAAAATACCGCTTGTGTATGCCAGTGGATGCGACCTATATACCATGACACGTACTATACCCAGTATCTAGTGGTTGGTCACAGATGAGTACATGATACGTAGAGTCGACAGCTAGGATATGCATCTTCCCGTGTTGCCAGACCATTAAGGCCACCATGCAGTACTGACACACTAACCCGGGGAGTAGGACCTGACTTATTGTACCAGCAGTAAACACATCTTCCTTAGTTATGTATCTGGGTACCCTTTCACGAAGCTCTCTTGTTTATTAAGAGACTGGTAGCGCTCGCTTTGCAGTGTATTAGCTATCGGCAAAGCGAGCGCTACCAGTCTTAGTAGGTAAGAGAGCTTCGTGAGAGGATACAATGGACGCCTGCCCTCGTGGCTGGGAAACTCGTCTTACCTTCATGCATATCTCTATGACATACCGGATTTCACACTAAAGTGGTTTGGGGCGGGTGTTGCTTTTCTTTTCAATTTTCTTCTATTCACAATTAAAAGTATTGTATGCAAGTTAAACCCTCTCCAGTTAAATTCGCTCCTGTAAAGGCGCTTTAGAGTTCCTGAAGAGGACGTTTTAGCGTTTCTGAAGATGCCACTAACGTTCTTGAAGATGCTACTAACGATCCTGAAGGTGACACCTTAACGACCCTGTAGAGATCATTATATCGAGCTACGGTCTTACGATTAAGATAAACACGGGCTTTGATCTGTTATACAGTAACATGTTTACCAATTGGTGTTTATTTGTTTCTGCCTATCTAACACCTCTTTAAACCGTCACTATTAGGAACAGAATTTGCCTCTACCATGTTTCACGCAGTTGGGAACAACGCACTATTTCCAGAGGGGTGCATTAATATGCTAGTAAGCTAACAACGAGCTAATTATGGGATAGTTTAGGATCTATATAAAATGTTATATAGCAGCGTGCCACGAGGACTATACTGTATCAGTTTTCGTGCTACCTAGTTTTATGTAGATACAATGATGTGCAATTTGACCTGGCTGTTTATAGCTTGCGATATGAATTATATACCTTTCATTTAAAAGGGTGTCGTAGTTTTCCAAGAACTGAGTATAGTAAATTGAAGTATGCATACTGGGACTAGGTATACTATGTATATGTACATAGCATACATTGTCACTTGAGAATTATACGGTGGAGTAATACTAATAATGGCAATGCTTATTATTTGCCAGAATCCTCACACTAACCGTGTTTAAACAGCTGCAATATAGTTTCATGTAATTGGAGCAATGTGGATTCGGTAATATTTCTCAAATCCCTGTCGGGAGTATATAACCTAATAGACAGTTTCCAGCGATATCAGGTTGTTATCCACATGGCCATGGTATCCTAAAGGCTGTACATGCACTGCTAGTAGTGGTAGCGGTAAGTATAATAGTATTATTGTTGTTATTACGATATTATTATTATTATTATTATTATTATTACTATTATTATTTTTTTTTTTATATTATTATTATTACTATTACAATTAGTAGTAACAGTAGTAGTGATGGTGGTTGTGGTTGTAGTAGTAATAGTGGTGGTAGAAGTAATAGTAGTAGTAGTAGGATTAGTAGTTGTTGTTGGTGTTGCTGTAATAGTTGGAAAAGAAGAAGAAAAAGAAGAAGAAGAAGAGGAGGAGGAGGAGGGGAGAAGGAGAAGGAAAGGAGGAGGCGAAGGAGACGACGACGAAGAAGAAGAAGAAGAAGAAGAAGAAGAAAATAAGAAGAAAGAAAGGAAGAATACGAAATCAGATAGAAATATATAAATGCGCCTTTAGCTTTCACCACTTTTCTTGTCAACAAGGAGTCTGGTAATGTCGATGTCAATTAAACTCAAGAAGTCACCTCAACAACTATCAGTGTCACACCGGGTTCCTCACTAACCTGGTAGTTCAATTACTTCGGGTTAATGAAATGCAAACCACTTCGCCAATTCTACTATGGATGATTGGGCTGCACGAGATAAACAAGAAACATCTGGAATTGTAGTATCAGGTGATTCGGTGCCAGTGCGCTAGATATATATATAGGTCAGCATTCTGACGCAGGTGTGTGTGTGTGTGTGTGTGTGTGTGTGTGACTTACTCCCATGTTCAAGGTCACCTACTCATCAAATATACCGAGCCAAAACAATTGTGCATATTGTTCATATAGTGTGCACATTGACGTATTATTATTGAAATACATTTGTTTTGAGTTATGCACTTGTCACAAGGTATACTTTCATACCAGGATAATGATTACACATCCAAATCGTTAACCGGTTTGTACGTTGGTTTAGCTTTAATACGTATTTGTGGTCAATCCAGCAAAGTGTACGTGTTATTAGAGTAAGTTTGAAGTGTATGTCTAACATTTTAAGGACTGACCCACGAATACGTTTGTGAATTTGATTTTCTGAAAGGCCTATAGCGGAGAATACCTCAAGATTACTGTAATAGAACAATATGGAGATTCCTGGCTAGTCTGAGCATTTGTGATAACTGTATTGTGCATTGCATTACAATATCGGGTCCAATGTGACGTGAGTAACAAACGGAACGAGGCTAATGTAATACGTTCGGTTAGACCACATATCAGGAAGATTGACGCCGTAACATGGCGCAACTCGCTAGCGCACGCTTACCGGTGTAGCAGCTCAAAAAGACTCCCCCAGGAAGCTCACTCGAGGGTGATTGGGGGCTGCAACACCGGTACGCGTATGTTAGCGAGTTGGGCCGTGTGGCGGCAACATAAGTATGAATCCACCTTATTGAGACGTCCACAGAAGTTATCGACTCTAGCTGTTATAAGAAAAGTGTTGTCTAAATCCCTGCACCACAAATGCTATTCCAGACGTGTGAAATTCAAAGGCCACAACATTGATCATGACGTCGTGGTAGGACGATGCATATTGGATAAAATAGTATAATTATATTAATTATATGTATACACATTTCTGAATGGAATTGATCTTTTGTCAAAGTTGCCAAACCTTTTTGGTTTAGTAAAATTCGGCTCTGGTGAAAAAACATGCGAAATCAATAGTTTTTCATTTTCTTTTTTCTTCATTGATTTTTGTATTTAATATTTTAGTGAGGAAGCAAATGCATTACCTAACACACCCATGTATGGTCCATGTGTTCCTCAGAGGCACAAAACATACATGTACGTGTAACGATAACACACTATAAGCATTACCTCAACAGCACCGTGTTTATCCAACCTGTAAAACAAAACAAGACCCTCTTTGGCCGTTGTAATGCTTTCGTAGTTATATGTATTTTATGTTACCATAAACAAGCGGAACTATCTTCCCCCATTACGTGAAAGAGTAGAACTCGGAGCTTCGCTTGACCTAGGCAAGATGGGAAGCAATTAACTACCCACTTGTCCGTGACAAGTGTATCAATGTCGTTAAATTCATCCTATAACTAGATCTACACATTACCTTCTAAAGTTTAAGGCAGAATTACGAGCAGCCACGATCCTTCGGTTTGTGGTTTAATGCTATATTTTATATGTTATTGTTTTGTTTTTAGCTTGGGTTGATAGAGTCGATTTCAACATTATTTCAATGTTATCACATACCTACCAATAGTGTGTTGTTTCATTGTATATGCGATAACAAAGCCGCTTGTATTTCAGCCCTTTATTCAGGAACGAATACTAGATACTCTCAGGTTCTCGGTCACCCATCCACGTACCAGCCGAGCTCGGACGTGAGCGGTCAGTCGAGCAATGTACGCCACAATGCGCCAACAGAACATGCAATCTAGCTATTTAGTTCTAGACTACACTAAACAATAGACCATAATGCAGGGTATTAGATACTTGACCGGCCGGTGGTATCAGTTAGCTACAGTAGCCATGGCACTTAGTCCTGACTGGAAGTCTGTTCAAATGGCCGCCCTTGATATCGAGGTGCTATAGTATCCTACTAACGCATATTTATATCTTAAGTTGTGTAATAAAAGGTGAAATAAGTACGTTGGGAGAAGTAGTGTTTACTATTGTCTAGGAATTCCAATTAACGTATCGATTAGGCGCCAAATAGAGGGGGAACATTGTTATCATTTTAGTCCGTCCATACGGGACGGTGCACGCAGGTTCACTGCTACACTCATCGTCGTTACGGATGTTGCGGGGTTCCTCCTGCACTCAATGGACAAGCCGTAATATAAGTGAACGTATCTTGAAAGCCACAACGAATACCAATACAAAACAAACCCACACAAACAACACCGCCGAGAACCGTATCACCAACGGTCTAACCCAGCCGGCACATCGCGACATCCGATGTCCATTGACGTTGATTTCACATAACGACGTCGCTGATGTTTTTTTCAACATCGATTCGACATCGTATCGACATCGTATATCGCGATGCGCCGGCTGGGAAGCATGTCCATTGTGCACTCCACCATGAGCTGCCCTCAACCTACATGTCTCAATTTAACAAATCCCATTTTGTGTAATATGCTTTTGTGTCTTCGTTGTTCTTCGTTTCTTAATGCAAACACCTTATTTAGTAATGAGTAATGCAATATTCTTATATATATATTTCGATGGTACGATAAGGACACCCCCCATTCCTCCATGTTTAACACTTAGGGTCGCTATTCCGAGAGGTGACCGGCGCATCTAAACCCAAATGCATACAATTTATTTTATCATAATATTTAAGACGATTGCTATTGTACGGGGTGTGTGATGTGCATGTCGTGGGTATTCCTTATACATGTAATTCCAAACTTTCAGGTATCCTAATTCGAGTTCCAAGTATACTATTAGATAGCAATTACTGATACAGTAATACTACACGCACCAATCATAATGCACATTAAATAACAAATACCAAGTTATATTAGTATGCACGGTATGCAAACCTACATTACATGAACATTAATATCAACTTGCAGGTCATTAACTGTAGAAAGGTAGCGAAATCATCGACAAGACATCGATACTAATGAATAACCAACTAGCTGTTTGTGGTATAGGTTATCAATTACCAAATTATTTTCCATGGTCGTCAGTGTTGACATTTTCAAGGATAACTAGCGAACCAGTGAGCCAAATACCAGCCAGCATATCGTATTGCAAATTTCACTTTCCCAGTAAAATATAAATCAAGAACTAAGCATAGCTTCAATTGCATTCATGGTCAGCATATTAAGGTAATTGAGGTAACCGTAGATCCGCAGTAAATTGGGCCTGTTATGTTAACGAATTCTGTCATACGACTCGAAGCCTTAGTAATTTAAGAAATTAATACTATTGTGAATAAACATGGATTTAGTTGAAGTGCTAGGTGTATATATTGCCAGGTTACCATTAATACCCAATCACTGGCCAGTAAATCGCAACTTCTTTTCTGAGCTGACTTAATTGGGAACGATCAGCTAGGCATTGTCTCCGAACAACACTGACCAATGCATTTATTCTTCATAGCCTTTCTTGACATCCAATACCTAGATCTAGGACAGAGAAAACTATTTTTGGCATTGACATTTATGACAGGTTTCGCTGGGATAAGGGTGGAACAACGCCTACTACATCGACGATATGACAACATGGTCAGCTTGCAGTGAAATTTCAATCCAATAATACGGCTTTGAATAGTAAAGATGGAAGAGATGGACATGCGAATGATAACCTTGATGCGCCTTGAATGGCAGCTCGAGTTGTATACTCCCTAGGGAGTTGAGAAGGAATTTGAGTGCACAGATCCGTTGACCGGGATAACAATCGCATTTGAGCAGTTGTTCTGGATATTTGCGCTATATAAAATGCATAATAATAATAATAATAATAATAATAATAAAGATTATCAGGGTATCCTTTCATGAAGCTCTCTTATCCATTAAGAGAGTGGTAGATCTCTTTTTGCCGATAGCTAACACACTGCTAAGAGAGCCCTACCATGCTCTTAGTAGATAAGAGAGCTTCGGGGAAGGAAAGGATACCCAGGTTGTTAAGTTTCCTTGTCGTTGAAACTAGGTCATACCAAACACGGGATTCGAACACGAGTTGCATGGAAGATGAGTCCAAAATTCTATCAACGTTCTATCAAATAGGCAAACCCGCTAACCGAAAACTGTATACTGAAGATACGTTTCTTTAACTTGTCAATTTGATCAACAAACATATATCTTCGTCAATACAACATACATGCATCTAAACATACTATTAATAAGTTCAATGCTTTGAAAGATGTCATAGAAAGCAACTCGGAATTTAGTAGTTAAATTTTAAGCGTGTCATTGCCAGAAAATGACAATGTAGCACTATACGAAACAAAAGACAAAATGTCCATTCTATGTTTGACGCAACATTCCAATCTAATCTATTACATACATGCACACGTACCTCTACGGGATACTCTTTAAAGCTATTAGCGAATGGGATGTTAACGTCTAAGAACATCTCGATACATTCGTTAAAGTGTTATGCTCGCTGACATTTTAGATTTGCAGTATATATCACTACAATACAGTATATATCACTACAATACAGTATATATCACTACAATACAGTATATATCACTACAATACAGTGGCTGCAGAGATAATAGGAACTACAGTCATTTGCGTGCTGTAGACTACATTAGGATATGTATATTGATCTATTTTCACAAGAACGGTATATTACATTTTAGATATTAGATACTCAAATTAGGTTCGTTATTAAGTGCAAATTGTACGTATATTGCAAATACATTTTGTTATAGAAATCGATGAAGTAGCACTACGCGACACGATGTGTATGCAGTCAGACAATTGACTGTCAAAACAACTAATGTTTTTACATTAATGTTTTAGACAACTAATGTTTACGTGATGCGACTTAGACACTACGTACGCTTGTAGGAGTTAGGGGCAATGTCGTATTCCAGTAATGTCGTAGTTACGAGCGTAATGATACCTGGCCTCGGTGTCAGAGTCGTAACTATGTTAACGTATACGAATTACAACTTTCGTTGCGCTACGATAGCTAATACACTGCTAAGAGAGCGCTACCTGTCTCTTAGTAGATAGGAGAGCTCCGTAAAAGGATACCCATACCTCTAGACATATAACACCATTTTCTGGATATGTTTATTTTTAAGGATACGGTATAATTAATGTATGGTACATTTCCTGTGTTCTTTGATTATGCATACGATTGCCTTTGAGCTATGTGTGTTAAGTAGTAGTGTCACATACAGTTATGTAGTAGTGTCACATGCAGTTAAGTAGTAGTGTCACACATATGCATATTCGGTGTAATGTCACATTACTATTCACACGGTAATGACAACACGGTAATATTGGTGTCTACTCCATTAGCTACAGACGTTGACATGTCATTGACTGACCCAGATTCTCGAGATTTGCTTCGAATACGATTAATATAACTTTCCCAATAAAGCATCGGTGACGTTGTTCATATCCAGCTGTTATTAGGTCATTACGACACTTCTGGAGTGGTCGTGTCTGCGGTTATTGTCATGTCTCTTCAAAGCTGAGTCAGAAATCATTTCAGACGACGAAGCTGAGTAGCGGACGAGGTGTCGCATTCTAATAGCGGACGACTTATCGTCCAAGTGCTCCTTTCTAGTATCCTGGGTATCCTTTCACGAAGCTCTCTTATCCACTAAGAGAGTGGTAGCGCTCACTTTGCCGATACCTAATACACTGCTAAGCGAGCGCTACCAGTCTCGTAGTGGATAAAAGAGCTTTGTGAAAGGATACCCAGGCTGTGAGAGTTTCCACCAGAGGTATTCGAGTTGTCCTCCAGCTGTTAATTTACGGATCGTCTGGTGTCGGGGAGAGCTTCTATACACACCACGTGTTTCAGATAATACTGGCACACTCAAGCAGATGGGTTGTCTCGGTGTGTAGGAACAGCCATCCGCGCAAGGGAGATAACTTTCCTATTTATATTTAATGTCAAACATGATACAATACTTATCATTAAAGGGGCAAGATCATACTTGCATAGGGAAAAATGGTCACTATAGGGGTTATTACATATTCTGAAAGAACA
>JAUTBQ010180240.1:0-11052 GCA_032361185.1 Lepetodrilus ovalis
TATCCAAATATCCGAGCGTACATTTCTAATCCGATTTTAATGACAACGTGTGTGTGTATGTATGTGTGTGTGTGTGTGTGTGTGTGTGTGTGTGTGTGTGTGTGTGTGTGTGTTTGTTTGTGTGTGTGTGTGTGTGTATGTGTGTTTGTGTGTGTATGTGTATCTGTGTGTGTGTGTGTGTATCTATGTGTGTGTATGTATGGGTGTGTATGTATGTGTGTGTGTGTGTATGTGTGTGTGTGTGTGTGTGCGCGCGTGTGTGTGTGTGTGTGCGCGCGCTCCATAGCGTGCTCATATCGCCACGCTATTTCAGTCATGGTCACGGAATACATGTAGAGGACACATGTGTTCGGGGATGGGCTAGATCATCGTGTGTTTAACATGACAGCTCATGACAACCTTGAGTTAACAACATGACAGAGTGATGTATATGTGTATTGAGCTACCTGGGATTTAATTCCATTATCTCGCTATTATGAACAGTGGAACGGTATTGTTGTGGTTTCAAAGCCATTCCATGGCTGTGTTATAGACCTTTGTCGACTTACAAGAATAAACTTGTGTAAACTATAGTTTAATTTAATCTACATGTATATATCTAACATTACAATGTTATAGGTTATACGTCAGTACAAGCATTTTCCTGTTATTGCGTTCTACCATTGTAGTCGATAAATGCGTATATTGTCTTTGTGATCATAACCTCAGGCAGATATACTCAGTCACTGTCAGTCGGTCTATTTACGGTACCTCTCTGTTATGTAAGTGTATAACTGTATCATCTTCCTCGTGACACTTCCCCATCAGGATAGCACTACTCTTGTTTCTTTTCTGTAAACGTTTAATATTAGATAAAACAAAATGTGTTTAATCTTGATGTGCTCATACATAATTTACGGTTATGTGTTCGTATGCAGGCATAACCTGCGTTTCTAAAACAAATGAAAAGGCTCTCCTATTATCCACGTACTAATTATATTTCTATACTATCCTATAATGCTATGTAAATGTACATAAGCCATGAATGTACGTGAATTTAAAAGGCATAATATCACATATAGTTATGGTTGTTTTGGACGAGCTCTTAGCTACAACTGTAAAGTACATTAATACTTAATATACATATACATGCAAACATGTTTGTACTTCCCAAATCCTTTCCACCGCTGTATGGTAGGCAACATTTCATTCCAACCAAACGATATAGGAGTATGGTCGTAGTTAATTTTGATTAGTTACATTAATGCAAGGGGACATAACTCTAAAATGGTACGACGAAAGAATATCGTCACCGCTACGATTGCTTCACAGATAAGCTGATGCATCAAAGTCAAGATCATTAATGTTTCGTAAAATTAATTCATATAAAATACTAACTGTGTGGTAACTATCGATTGTTGGGGAATAAGTGCATCAGTAAATAACAACTTTTGGGTGGACAAATAAAACGTAAGTAGTCTCAAGAAGAAGTTTGTTTGACCATTATCTAGGTCAGCCATATGTGATAGTATGCCTTTAATACATATATTACTTGGATTATTTTCAGATCTCGGAATAGCAACCAGCAATGATGTTGTGCTTGCTAGCACTGCTGTGTAGCGCTGTCATGTGTACGTATATTACTATCTCGACAAATCTTGATAACTTGTCCGACAAGTCTATTATATAGGATACTAACTGTTACTGCCAACGTGGCCATCGGGAAAAGGTGCTACATTTAACCATCTCCCTGCTGCAGGCAACCGGAGATGCCCTATAGAGCAGTGTCTGTGTCTAATTCAGCAGGTAGAAGGTTAATTGCATTATAATATACAATTCAGAGGATATTTCGCAAGCCGCAAAGAATTACTAATTGCATAATTATTCCTTCATAAAATTCGACGAATACACCGTAGAACATGCTTCGTAGTTAGTCATTGTGCGCAACATTAGCACTTGACCAGTTATATGTTAAAACGTGATCCACTGACCGGGGTAATAATGTGAACGCCAATGACCAGCGATGGCTTGAAATTAGGAGCTAAAACCATTGGTATTCTTTGAATATAAATTACTTAGTATGGAAAGGGTGCTATATAAATATGGTATAGTAGTAGTAATATTATTATTATTAATAATAATAATAATAATAATAATAATAATAATAATAATAATAATAAATAAACGTTGGATATTTTACAATATTCCTTACTACAGGTTTACAATGATTAGCACTATAAAAGCTGATTATTATCGTTGATCCATGACACTATTTACCCTTTCGAATCCAAACCAGTGCCTCACTATGGACACTTTTAGACAGTTAACTCGTGTTTTACATTTATATTAACGTTGCGTTTCAGCTACAGTGGCCCAGTCTGGAGTGATGTCGCAAGGTGGCATGTTGCAAGGCAGCAATTCCCAAGGTGGTATGTTGCAAGGTGGCAGGTCGCAAGGAAACAGAGCGACAGGTGGTATGCTGCAAGGCGGAAGATCAGCGGGTGGTATGCTGCAAGGCGGACGATCAGCAGGTGTTATGCAGCAAGGCGGACGATCAGCAGGTGGTATGCTGCAAGGCGGACGATCAGCAGGTGGTATGCTGCAAGGCGGACGATCAGCAGGTGGTATGCAGCAAGGCGGACGATCAGCAGGTGGTATGCAGCAAGGCGGCACATCGCCAAGAGTCGCATCTCAACGAGGGAACGCGAGGTCACTGGGCGGATTGACAGCAGCCATGTATTCCCTTCTCAAAGCCAACAACAGATTACCAAACCGGCAGTCAACGGGCTCATTTGCAACTCGTGCCACAAACGTCCCAGGCGTCGCATCCGCGCAGACCCGGAACACCATGGGAGGTCGATCCCCAAACAAAGTCGTTCCCAGGCCAGCTGGGACCAACAGGAACACGAACGGCAACTCAATCCTCCGAGCAATGTACGCGCAGCAACTCGACGCACAGGATTTCGCCACGATGACCGCGATGACGAACCCTCGTCTGGCTAGGACGGCCATCTTGGACCACCGACTGAATGTCAACGGATTGCCGTCATACAGATACGCCATGAGTCTGGACCCCACCCAGCCCCAGTACAGGAAAGCCAGGCAGTACGTCAAGCTAACGGGCATGATGGACTCCAGGGGTTCAGACCTAGGAATGAAGGCCATATTCACAAGGTTACTCCAGTCAAGAGATCCAACAATTCAGAGGCTTCTTTTCATCGATGCCGCAGACGGGGCTTACGGAGACGTGGCTAAACGACTCGCGCTAACTCCCGGCGGTCTCCAAATGATGAAACAGCTCGGGCCGATGGCTATGAAAATTATGTCTTAGTGACGTCTGTAGTCTTCGGATTATTCGTCACAGTAACATAGTGAACGAAGAAGGATTTTCTAAAACTATTATAGCCTACTGGCCTACGTTTCACAAAAGATTCGTGCTGTAGTCCTAGCCTAAATCGGGGCGTACGCCATACCTTAATGTACTATAGCAGGGAATTACGTAAACCTCGATAAAGGCCCGGACTATCTTACGATTCATCTACCTTTGACTGTGCACGTGATTTCCTACACAATGGTCCTTCTTACTTTATTTATTTTTATGTTTGTACTTTTTCAAGTCCGTGATCAGGAGAAGATTGGTGGATTTGATACAAATATTTCATGCATGTTTGAATACCTTTTGTATATCTTTCTCTAAATGTATACTGCTATTAAATTATTGATTCTTTAGATTAGCTGCGGCTTTTTCTTTTTAAACCATTTCATTTTCATACTGATTAGTCCACGTTCAAGATATATTCGTCTGAAGTACTATATATTTCTTTCATCATTGCCATCATCGACGTCACAGACTAGTACTGGAATTTGTAATATTCATTCAAAGACAATAACTTGAACAGTAGTATCTAAATGCACCGTACTCTTTAAAGGCATACTATCACATATATTTATGGCCGTTTTTTACTTGTTCTTAGTACATTCACTTGTACATTCACTTGAATCATGTTTGTACTTCCAAAAACCGTTCTACCGCCGTACGGTAGGCACAATTCTATTTCAACAAACTGTTTTGAATGTTGCTGTTATTATACTAACCTGAACAGGCTTAGTTGTTTGTCCTTCTTTATATTAACACAAGGGGACTCGAGTAAGACGAAATAACTACGATTGCTTCATGAATATATCAAAGACAAGATAATTATTAGTCAGGACTAATAATTATTATAAAATATGCAATTTATTATAAATCTCAAGTGTTGGGGACTAATAACAACGTTTGGGTGTACGTAAATAGTATCTGACAGAAATACGTTTGGCCATTATCTAGGCCAATCAACCGTGATAATAATATGCCTTTAATTGTGTACATCGTTAATGCTATTTATATTTAAATGTCTGCTCCTGAATGGTTATAATTGGACATAATTATGAGTTTAAATTGTAGTGAGTGAGTGAGTGAATTATTGTTTTAGGTCACAGCAGGAATATTTCACCCATACGTGACGAGTTTAAATTGTAAGTAAACAACATAAGCGCAAGTGCTCTAGCTCTCGCTCTCTCTCTCTCTCTCTCTCTCTCTCTCTCTCTCTCTCTCTCTCTGTCTCTCTCTCTCTCTCTCTCTCTCTCTCTCTCTCTCTCTCTCTCTCTCTCTCTCTCTCTCTCTCTCTCTCTCTCTCTCGCTCTCTCGCTCTCCATGCCTACATAAACTGAATATAAGAACATATTTTTATTATTTCAGCCAAGAAGAAAGATTACTTGGGTTCTCCATGTTCTTTACGTCAGGGTTGTTTGACCTTCCCATACCGACCCCTGCCCCAGGGTCACGTGACAGATATGGGGCATATATCGAGACCTTGTTGAGGGATTCTGTATCCAGTAGATCTAAAGACACTACGTTAGGAATTAAATCAGAAACTATAGAGATTGTCGGTAAGATTAGTTATCTTTGTATAATAATTTTCATAAACTTGTTTGTCATAGTATCTATATTGCACTATAAATATGACATTTTATTGTAGTTATACCATCGTAATGCATATCGAGTTTATGGTTGTATACGACGCAAAATGATACAGATATATGGTTAATCCGTAGTTTAGATATAATTGATATAAAAAGTTAAAGTGTTCATTTGTATACGTGTGTATGTATATATTAGTGTGTGTATATGCTTATGGTCTCGTATTTCTTCGAGAAACGCTACCCAGGAGGCTTTGGCTGTCATTGGTGAAGGCTAGGTATATTTAGTTTAGAAACTATAGGATATTTAGTAATTGAGATAATGCTTAAATTAATTTGAATGTTTTGGCTTTCAGAACGCATTCCATTTACACAGCCGTCATCTACAGGTGAGAATACATGAAGTATTCATTAGTATAGCGTACAAACATTGTATCTGGTCTGAACAAAACATACAATGTTAAATAAGTTTAATATGTATATTTTATATTTGATATATTTGTTGTTTACATACATAATATCACAGATATTTATGGTTGTTTTGAACTAGTTCTTAGCCACAACTGTAAAGTAGGCCTACATTCACTTGACATACCTAAAATCATGTTTGTACTTCCAAACATCTTTCCATCGCTGTACGGTAGACAAAATACCACTGCACCCCTACGATAATGTAAATCGAATGGGATTTATTTTACTAGCGGTCATCAATCTGTATGCCCCTACTTTCGTTTTCCTTATTATATGCATAAGAAGGGGTTTAACTGGTCTACGCTTTCCTGGAATTCAAAGTGGTGGGACTCGATTTCTTAGAAATCCTTCACAAACCAACAAAGTTACCGAAGACAAGACAATTAGTAGTCCATCGCACTAATTATTATAAAATATGAAATTTATTATAGATATCAATTGTTGGGGAATAAGTTTACCAGTAAATAAAAACTTTTGGATGTACAAATCAAACGTAAATAGTTTCAGACAGAAATTCGTTTGGCCAAATCGTAAACATTTTCCTCATTTATATATTATGTGCGACTATATATTTTAAACATCAGCATGAATTAACATGATTAAAGATGGTTTTGTCATACTCAGCAAGCACATCTGTGAGTGTATATAACTATACCTTTATAAATGGATGAATTATTTGTTTCTTAGACTTTCTATGTTTTATTTATGTTTCAGCATCAACATCAACTTCAATGCCGGATACATCTTCATCAACAACATCGTCATCGTCATCAATATCAACATCATCATCATCATCAACAACAACATCATCATCATCATCATCAACAACAACAACAATAACAACAACATCTTCATCAACATCGACATCAACAACATCATCCTCGTCATCATCAGTATCAACATCGTCATCAACAGCACCTTCCACAACGTTGCCTATACGTAAGTATTCATGAACTAGTTCACGCTTAAAAGCATATTCATAGGTGTACTATTAGTAATTTAGTGTACTATAATTGCTTGATTAAAAACAAACTTTGATAAGATATAACAAAGGACACAGGTCACCAAGTTCAGCAGGAGCCGTGTTCCAGAAGATATCGTATACGTAACGACATCGTTTGTTTTTCATACTTCCTATGCTTTATGTTCCGCCTTTATGTCAAATATTCCTCCACAAGGGCTTAACGATGTCGTTACGTACACGTATGCTTAGGGAGCACGACCCCTGATATTTAGAAGATAACATTAAGAATTCAGCCTGCGTTTCATGAAGTGGTCGTACTGTAGTCTGGTTGTGTTGGAGTGGTCGTACGTTATGCCCGGACTAGTTAGCGGCGCGGACTATTAGCGTACGACCCATTGTGAAACACAACCCCGTCTGCGAAATCAGCTATGCTGGAAGCGGATGTTAAAACCTCAACATCAGATCAATGAAACACTGCCATGAATGTGCTAATCATAGGCAGTACAATTAAGTTTCAAATTCTATGCATTACTTTAGAACAATTTATAGCATTATCCTAATCTTGTAAGAAAAAAAAATGTTTTAATTCATTATTTCAATACACTAACGTTCTCTAACACACTTATAAATATATTTTTAAATATTTTTCCGCAGCTGTATGTAGACACCTTACCTATGCTCCGTGCAGGAGTGTTGGATATAACTCCACCTACGTTCCTGGAATGTTCGGACATAAAACAGAAGCAGCCGCCATTGCAGATTTTGAAATGATTTTCAATACCAACACGTCATGCTCATCTTTATCGTTGTTCTACTACTGTGGCATATATTTCCCTGAATGTGATCCCATCCACGAATTCCTTCACCCGTGCCCAGACGTATGTGAAGGTAGGCCTACATAAATAATTAAGGGCTAGTAGTAGTTTGGGACGTTTTTAATAGTAAAGAAATGTGACAATTGGAATAAAGTTAAAATAAATATATATAGAAAGAAGAAATGTCAGTTGGCATATGACAAGGATCTCTTCTGTACCCTGTCCTTTTAATTTCAGCCGTCAACGACTGTCCAAAATCACTACTAGTTCTGGCGTGCAAATTCTTCAATACCTCCAAGCCATGCATTCCTGCACCATCATTTACGACAAGCATGTCGACAACCGTCGGCACCACGCCTACAACCGTCAACACTACGCCTTCGCGTAAGTCTAACAACATTATTACTACTATGCACCTTGTGTCTGGCCGTCTGCTAACATTTACAGTGGAGTGCACTGTGACACTGATGAGCTTATACCTATCCGACTAGGTATCGTCACTTGCGCTCCCTTTTGCCGATCCCTGGCAATATTTCTTAGTTATGTTAGAGTATAGTAATATATAGTGATGATCTCACCGCATAACATTAACGTGCGTTGGACCATGTTGGCACTGATTAGCAAATTGTCTAGATCTACGTCCTAACAATATTATTATGTTTACATCATCTAGCGGTTCCTAAATAATTACAAGAAAACTGTCAGTGTAAGTAATTCGTCATGATTATGATTAAAATATATATATGCATGTATAATATTGGCTGTTGGTAGTTAGACATATTGCAGCAAGATGAAGATGAGGAAAGCTCATTATAGTTCAAACCTGTGAAGTGACTCTCAACACTACCGTTGCTTTTTCATACGCTACAGTATTGGCCAACGTTGAAGTATGTATACATAGAGGGCCTACTTAACATATTCCTATTTATAGAAGATGCGTTTAACTGTAAACCAGAATGAGTTGTAGCGCAATGCTAGAACATTTGGACTTTGGAGCCAATTGTCGTCCTGTGTTCAAATCCCATCCCGGACACTCGTCATCAATGTTCACAACGTTACCTTTCTGTTGCTATCATATGATGCGCTGTCAGTGGCAATTATACAGTTATCACTATGTGTCTCTTGGTATGTATACTAGCTGGTGCTCGCAGGTTTACTGCTACATTCAGCACTGCAGATGTTGAGAGTTTCCTCCTTACATAAACCGACCTATTTCATCTGTGCATGTGACTCGACATAACCAACCCGCTCCGTTAACACTCTCACTGCTGCTGGCAACCGGAGATGCCCTAAGCAGTAGTGTATGTGCATAATCCAGCAGGGGGAGGGTTAAAGGACGTAAACCCCCTATTACAGACTCTACTATACTCATTCATAATGAATTCAGATAAACTTTTACAGATATAGTTACCAAATGTAAATTTAAGGCTGTATGGTTAGGCTTAAATAAAATTATTAGATAGTATATTCAATATGGGCATATCGCATTAATAAATGGAGAAATATAATAATAATAATAATAATAATAATAATAATAATAATAATAATTTAAAAAGAAAATAATAATAATAATAATAATAACAATAATAATAATAGTAGTAGTAGTAATAGTAATAGTAAGAATAATAATGACGATGATGAGAACTTATTTCTGTCGCTGGTATTTATTATTTACGGTAAGCCTATCTCCGATCCCTCCCGTCACATCTGGTTGTGACTGACTCAACGCCGACAGGAGAGCGGGTATATAGGCCTATACAGAAACTGCATTCTGTTCACCGTACTACGACACTTCTACCCGTTCTGTATGGCATGTACACTTATTAAAATGCATAATATGCCACCTATGGCATGCTTTATGAATCGCAACGGGTGAGATAATAGGCTTACAATTTTACTGCACCGTACGTTCACAAGCGGCATGAACGAAGCATGTCAAATATAAAAAAAAAGATAGCAACTAATTCATCTGGGATTTACATTTTATTAGCTCGTTATTATTTACGACATTTGAACTGATTTGAAAGGGAAATATTGTAATACAGCCCGCTATTCGAGATTCGTCGGATTAGGGATTAGAACGAGGTAGAAGTAGATTGTTCGAGATCAATTAGGTACTAGACATAAACATTCCTAAGATATTTCATTTCAGGATTTTTATTTTAGAATAGGATACCGATCTTGTATACTTGATAGATTTCATATATACTCGTGTTAATAAAAATCAAATAGGGTAGATTATTCTTCATTTTTTAGTATATAACAACAGGTATTGCACGATGCTACTAAAGGACCTTGAAGACGTGTTGCGTTCAATGAACCGTGGATTTTCTGCGTGTATTACATAAGTCGACGTGTGCATACTTATACGGTATACAGTATAGCATATATTACCCCCAGCGGAGAACATAATAACCAGATTTTATGCATATCACTACGATTCTTTTGTACGAATCCGGAAGAATGTCACATATGACAAACAGGAGTGTTTACTTGAGCTTCTTAATACGGGATCAAGTCATGAGGTCATTCAATGTATCCATATATTTTCGACTTTTAAGAACACATGCGACTTTGTTATATATACTAGGTTTTAAAATCTGGGAATTTAATCTTCGATACTGGAGGATTTCTTGTGAAAATAGATTTATTTTTCCTGTTATTGAGTTTTTAAAAAGGATAACGATCTTCATCATAAACTGGGTATGAGTAAGAAGAGCACCATGACGCACCCAGCACGTGCGGGGTCGTTAAATGATTTAAGTATGTGTGGCAAAGAATTCGGACAAAAGTCTCGAAGTAAAAAAGAAAAAGAAATATGTAGGATGATACATTAACATTTTCTCCGTGAGACATTCTAGTCGAAACCTCAGAGTTTAAATACGCGTTCATAAATTATCATGACAAAGACTTTGATAATTGCCCAGGTGGTATTCTTCTTGGAAGTTGTAGCGGCATCGCATGACAATGTCGTTTGGTTCTTTGCAGATATGTGTTCAACTTTGACTCAGGAGAAATGCAGAAGCGTTGGATACAATGTCACATATTTTCCTAATCCGAAGATGAACTTTAAAACTATGGAACAGGCAGTCGTGGAATTTGCTCGGATACCTGACGACATGATCAATTCCAACTGCTCGGATTTAGCATTGTTTTATTTATGTGGATTATACTTCCCTGAGTGCGGCGAAGCAAACTCACCCCTGTATCCATGTAAAAGTGTGTGCGAAGGTAAGAACAGAAATTCTAGTATGCATGTAGCTCACACTAATGGGTTATGAATCTATTTCAGAGTTCTAATAATAGATAATAACAGCATAAATACATTCTAGTTATCGTAATACTATAGTATGCAGCAATCTCGTGGTACCGTTTCACGAAGCGCTGTGTTCATTTAATTAAGACATACGCCGCACCGGCGAGGTAAATTACATTTAAAGTAAATTGTCACGAATGCCAAGATCCTTCCGTGCACGGCGAAATTTTACTTAATATTTTGTCATTCGTGATCAAAAATATAATGTCTATCGTATTTGATAAAACTTGACACGAATGACAACTTTACTCTCGTGTGCGGTGAATGAAAGTAACATCATACTTAGCTTTACAGCTTGTTTACCAATCCTCATTCGGTTTGAAATAAAATATGTTTGAACAGGTCTGATCTGATGTTGAGGGTTTAACGTCTGCTTCCAGCAGGGTTATTTTGCAGACGGTGTTTAAAACATACTTAGCCTGCTTATATAGTGCGTCCAGGGGGGCCCGGCGTCAATGTTCGCGGAAGTTGAATTTCTGACGCGATATTGATAGGATGCACTGTCTGTAGAGTGGCACTACAGTTATCATCCTTGGTCTGTCAGTACC
>JAUTBQ010180251.1:0-24566 GCA_032361185.1 Lepetodrilus ovalis
ATCAGATAGAGTAAAACAAAACCCTACACCTGTTCTATTTTTAGAAGTTTTGCCACTTTTCATGAAATCACTTAACAACATATCATTTACTTTAATATTAATTTTTGTTGGCGGTATAATAAATCCACTAACATTATTTCCTTTAATTTTTTGCTCTAATACTAGAGATATTAATTTTGCCTCTGCTTTCTCTGCTTTTACATGTGACGATATTAATTTATCATCTATATAAACATCATATTTCCCTTTAGATATAAAATCAACTAAATTCATTTAAATTCATTTAACTATGCTTTACAAACCAATAAAATACATCTATACCATTGTAACTAATTACCATCATTTTAAATGTTCCAACCGCAAACACATCGCTTGAATCAATCAAATGAGTTGCATTTATTAAGCCTGTAGCTTCATCTTTTAATGTATAATTTGAAAAATCTGTTTCTCCTGTTGTGTCTATGAATACTATAGAATTTCCTAAAACTTTTGGGTTTTTATATGTAAATGCTTTAGCTATAGAGGGAGTTGTTGCATTATAAACATCCAAATATGTTAAATCTATTAAAGATGCATTTATTAATGAGCTGTATTTGTATGACTTAATGTTACTTCGTGTTATTTCCCGGAATGAATAATTATTACCAGAATCGCGAATTAATCTAACAATGATCCATTCGCCAGATTTTAAAGTAATATCATTTTCATCTAATGTTCTGATAGAATCTGTGGTGTTTTCAAATAAAATTGGAGAGGAAATTGGAGTAGTTGATGCAAAAAATAAAAATTCTGCACCTTTAAATTTTGAATTTAAAACAGATTTATTAAATCTAATGAATTTAGCTGACCCTGATGTATTATTTAAAAATAATGTTCTATTTTTTTTAAACATATCAAAATTTAATATATCTGAACTAAAGTCTACTCTACTAATTGGTTGGGACGTACTAACAACAGTTGCGTAATTATGATCGTCCATAATTCCAGCATTCATCCTAGTAGGATAACCATTAATACCATATATATAATTAGCATACATGATATTTTTAATTTCCAAAGTTTTATTGTTCCATCCTGTAAATGTAGTATTACTGCCTTTCGGGATAATTTCATTTGTCTCTAATCCAGCAGGTAGATTAGCTGGTGATTTTGTTCCATTAAGATCAGAACCGTAGTAATTTTGTGTTGCAATCCCACCATCTTCAAACATTGTAGGGTAAGAACTTACTGGTTCTATTTGCAGATTCCCGTTAGCTACATCTAATTGTAAAGTTGCGGAAGATTTAAACAGTTTAGTTGCAAAATACCAATTTCCTGATGTTGCTGTGTCATCGAACCAGTCGCCTATGCCATAATATTTTGAACTAACAAATACCTCTAAATTATAAATTCCATTTCTTATATGTAATTCTTTTATATTAACATAATCATTAACTCCATTTGTGTGAAACTCTATTTTCCCAGCACCGTCTTGACCGTAAAATAGATGTTTAAATCTATGTTTATCGCGACCTAATGCAAATAAGTCTTCTTTTGATAATGTATTATGTACCTGAAGTGTAGATGTTGGAATTGATGGTTCTATTAAATCTCCAGTTAGCCTTAACTGACCGCCGCTTAAATCAGCCATTCTTGTGCTTACTGTTTTTAAAAAGTCAATTTTACCATCTACATTTAATAATTCTATATTGTCATAAATTGATACTCCACCAGTAGCTCCTGTTTTAGAGCCATATCCCCCTATAAAAATAGATCCAGAATTAGCATTATTATTTGAAAACGCATTTGCGGAGTTAATTGATTCCATCCGAAGATTTATATATACATTATTGCCCGCAGTTTCATCAATAGCGTATTGATATGAAAAAGATGTTGACTCAAGATTCACATTGTTAAAAATATTATTATTTCCTTGCAAAAGTATTGCAGCGCAAGGTGTTTTAATAGTTGCGTGTCTATTATTATAAGTTCCAGTAAATTTTATTTCCCCACCATTTATAATATTTTGATTAATCCAGCCACCATCATTTGTATATAACGCTAATCCATATCTATTTTCTCGCAGCATTCCAATATTTATAGTGTTTTGAACGCATCCATCACTATTGACACTCAATGTTGAATCATCGTCCAGTCTACATCCATAAACGAACCCCCATGCTGATATATCTAATGTTGTTCTCCTCGATGAATTAAGTACCACACCAGCAGAATATTTATCAACAGGCTCTGTATTACCTGTTTTTGTATACCAATCAATCATGCCAAATGCTCCAAGCCATAATTTACGAAAAATTCTTATTTTATTATTAGTACCGTAGTGTTCGTTAAGTAAAATTGAAATACCATCATAGTTTGTATGCAATGATGATTGCCCTACACATTCAATTGAAATGCCATTTGGCACTTTTATAGCGATATCTGTAGCTGGATTTAATCCTGTGGGGTTTATTAAATAGTGCCCATTTATAATTAATTTACTAGGTTCAAGTTTAAACGTTATCGCAGAGGATGGAAAAACTACCCTATTCCTATCCAGCCATGTAATAGCTCTATTAATAGCTGAAGAAGCATCTGGAATGTTAGCTAAAGGATCACTCCCCGGAGTTATGATTGGTTCCTTTAAATCTGAAAATTTAACGCCATCAATAGCTCCAAATAATTTAATGTCTATTATTTTATCATTTTCCAGTACTCTATCCCATCTGTCCCCGTTTGTTGCTATAAATATAGTTCCGCCATTGTCTAAAGAAGGTAATTGCCCCTCTGCTGTTTTTTTTACTCGACCCCCACCTCCTTTATTGTCGCCATAATATGATTTAACAAATATAGTGTCATTAATTTTGTAATTATTTATTTCTTTTAATTTAATAAATGATTCAACTTCGACAATATCTTCATACCACACATTACCGCCTCCTGATTTATATCTTTTACTCGTTAAATTATCTATAACAACATCACCTAATTTACCTTTTAAAACTGTATTTGGGTTTCCTTCTATATAGTTTACCCTATTCCTGTACTTATTTTTTTCAACTATTGCCATTATAATATATTTATTATTTCTTCAAATCCATCAACATCTATATATACAAATTGATTTGTTGAATCTAGTATTATTTTACCATAATCTTTAGTAGTGTCTATACTATGTTCAATATTCCATCTTTGACCAGTTTTGGTAATTCCACCGCCTACAAATGCAACAAGTGCTTCCCATGTTATAGATATAAATACTAAAGGATCTGTTTCTGTATTATCAACTTTTTGCCAGTTACCTGCATATATATTCATACTAGGATCATCGACTAAAGCATAAACACTATCAGTATCTTGAAAATCTTCACCAGAAATAGTTCCTGGTCCTAAAACAATATATTCATAACCTTTCTTTATTGATCCTCCTGGAAATGAATTATTACCTGCATTAAATGTTCCTTTAATAATACGCGTACCATCTGGAGTAACACCGCCACCACTATCATTAATAATAGTTATAATATCCTCTTTTGTAATGATTTTCTTTAACATTATTTGTATTTTTTTATGTTGTAGTAAACTACAGAGGCAAAAGCAATTAAAACAAATGCTGTTGTAATTGATGCTTTGTTACTTTTTAATAACATGGTTACATTTTTACCATGTCTTTTGGCTAAATTGTTTAATCTGTTTAACCACCCTTGAAGCCAATAACTATTATTTAAAGATTTGTAATAATTTTTTCGTGCTACAAAATAATACCTATACAAATCATCTTGATTAACTGTATTAATGGCATTTAGCGTAATATTACCTATATGGCCATCTACCTGTAAATTTGTATTGAAATTTGTATTTAAGGTTTTTTGAACCAAATCTGCAGCTCTTGAAACACCTGCATTAATACCATGATCTACTATTAATTCAGCAACTTTTTGATTTATAATTTTATTGGCTTTTAATTTATCCCAAAATAATTTTTCATGAATTTTTAAGGCTGTTTCTTTAGCCAAATATTGCATTTGAAATTTTGTTGGTGGATAACCCTGCCAATTTTCTAAAGTAGGAGCAGAAATACCCCACCTGGTACCAACTAATTCTCCTTTTGAATTATAATTACCATATTTATCATTAGGATCTTCTTGATATCCACCTTCAGCAGAAATTAATAACGGTATGTAATGTGTAAAAGATGCCATTTCATTATATAGATGCTTTTACTGTTTTTCTTTTAGGAGTTGATTTTCTTTTTCTGGTTGTTGTGGCATTATCTTCAGAAGCTAAAAATAATTTACCTAAAAATAACGCGCCTAAGAAAACTAAACCAATTTTGCCAAAACCTGCTGTTTGAACTTGTGGTTTTGATGCTGTTAAAATTACTTCGTCTAGCTCTGTGGCTCCTGTTAAAATTATTGTTGTTGGTACTTTACCTGCATTTATAACTAATGAATCTACACCAACATAAGAAACTACTAATTGCGATCTTTCTTTTATTTTTAATGTAAATTTACCATCACTACCCGTTGTTGTTCCATTCTTAGTATTGCCTTTCTCATAAACATGAGCATCTTTCATTGGTTTACCAAAATCATCTAAAACAACTGCCGAAACTATAATTTCTTTTGTAAATGGATTTTCAAAATCTGTTGTAATAGGAATTGAAGGTATATAAAATGGCTTTGGTTTAATATTAAAAAGAAAAGCCTCATTATTATTTATTATACCTGTGCTTGGTATAAGCTCTGCATCGTAAGTTAAATTTGCCTGTTCTATAATGCTATTATCTATTGGTTTTTGTAATGGTCGTTTTATTGGGTATGGCAGAGTATTATTACCTTGACAATTACATGAATTTTTAGTGCATGAACAATCATTCTTATAAAATTCGCTATCAGGCATTGGCCTATCATCTAATCTGTGTATTGGTACTGGTTTTAAACTCATAATATCATTTTTTAAAATGCAAATCCTGCATTTGTTACTATTTCTTTTACTTTTCTATACACTTCGCCATCATAGGGAGATAATTCACTTTTTAACCAGTAAACTAAATTCCTTTTTTCGTAGCTATCTAAATAACTCCAAATTCCTGTTGGCGGTGAATTATGCCCGTTATAATCTTTTAAACCAAATGTGTTAAATATTAGTTTAAAATCATCAACATTTATTTGATTAAAAATTCGCAATATTGTTTCTTCGTCTGTACCATATAGCGGACTTTTTGCATTAAATGCATCTAATAATTGCTGTGCGTAATTATTAGCAATTTCTTGGCTAATTGTTAATAAAGATGCATTTGGTGTTTGAGGTGTTGTAACCGTATCATCAATATTTTGATCTCCTTTTCCAAAAGAAGAAAGGCGTTTGTATAAAATGTACATTACAAGCAGGCCGCCAGCTCCTATCATGATGTTTTTTATCAAAGCAGGATTATTTTTAGCTGTTGAAACTACTTTTTGAGTAGCATTTTTTGCTATTTTAGTATATTTTTCTTTACCTTTTTTCATTTTTTACATGATAAAACTTTCGATCATTGAAAAATTATTTTTTAATTGCTCTTTTGCCTTATTATTAATGGCTAATTTGCTCAATTTCACTAATAAATCTGTCTCAAGAGAATTAATTTTCATTAAACTTTGCTTTCTAATATCTTCATCTATTGGGTTTTTGCCTTGAATGGGTATTGTTGTCATTAGTTAACTTTTCTTAATGGTTCTTGAATGGGTTTTTTATATAAATTATGCATTTCTAATAGTTCGTAATACATGTTTTTAAAATCTTTTTGCTCTAACATTCCTTTTATAGAAAAATAAAGCATCGTAACCATTTCATGATTAATACTATCATCATTTATAATTACATTGATAAACTCTTTTTTCCAATCTGGTAAATTATCTGTACCTGCCAATCCGCTTGAAGTTGCTTCAACTCCTTTTCCTTTCATAAATTCTAATATGTGAGGAATGTTTTTAGCAATTTCTGCCACCAATGGACTTTCTGCAATAGATTTTTGAGTATTTTCTACTTCTTTAATTTCAACTTCTTTAATTTTATCTGCAATAGATAGTTCTGCTTTTGTTTTGCGAAGTTCAATTTCTAAAGCATCATTATGCCTTTTTAACCGTTGTACATCATCTAAGGTTGAATCTAAATGCTGTTTTAAACGGTCATAATCCATTTTATTGGCAGCCAAACCAACGATATCCATGCCAGACAAGCCCATAGAACCTAATAAGCCTGTTGGCTGTGGAAATTGTGTTGGTTGTGGTGGTAATGATACTCTTTGATCTGCAATAACATTATTTTTAATTTTTGGTTGCCTTTCTTCTTTATTTTCTTCTTTTTTAAAAATAATTTGTTGCGTTAATGGGTTTCGCTTCCAAGAGGTGCCATTTTTTAAAAACTTATGAATTAAAATAGAATTTAAATCATCATGAAAATCTACTAATTTTAAAAACCATTTTTTTATGCTATCAGCATTAGATAGCATAAAATCTTTATCAATTTTTCTGTACAGAAAAGCTCCTGTATTTTCATCGACAATATCTACAAACAATTTTGGTCTGTCTTTAGATAATTCTTGTATTAAACTTTTTAAACTCATAATTTGTTGGGTTATTAATTAATTACATTCGCAAGGTCTATCAACTAGTTTTCCGAAGGAGACAACTAATTTTTTAGTGCCAGTTCCTTCAAATTGTACTGTTAATTGTTCATTAGATAAAGGCATACCAGAAGTATCTAAAAAAAATGTCTCTGAAGGTAACATTTTATGTAAATGATCTATAACTACAGTTGTAGCACCCTCATTTTTAAATGAAAGATTAACCATGTCATAAGATTCTAAAACATCATCTTCTGTTATTACTTTTCCAGAAAAAATAATACCTTTTTCCATACTACTATTTAACTTTAATTGTTAATACAACTTGTATTTCTAAATCTGCCGTTAATGGTGTTGATGATGATAAATGAACGGTAACTTGACGGCCAGAATCAAAATACATGTGTTTCATGCTATCAAAATATTTGCCTGTTCCCTTGATCCAATCTTTATAGTGAGTAGATTGCACTACTATATTACCAGAAGTATCTCTAATTGAGATATTAACTGGTTCGGCTGGATCATTACCATTAATATATGCTACACCACGTATGCAAATTCCTTTTGGTAAATTCAAATCTTTTTGCATTACTGTTTCTCCAGTAAGCATCTTTATATTTATAGCTCTGCTATCAACTCTAAAGTTTTTCTTTTTTGCGTTATTTAATTCAATAACTTTTAATATTTTTTGAATATCCATTTTTTTGATATTAAAAAAGCCTTGCCTTATAGTAAAGCAAGGCTTTTTAGTTATAAATAATGATCTTAGTTTATCTTCTTGAAGTGATAACACCTTGTAGAATTACTTCTACATAATGTTTATCTGTACCTGCAATTGCAGCTCCTTTAGGGAATTCAATTTTTACTTCAATTGGATCTGCCTCTTCCAAAAATGTAAATATTGATAATTCTTTAAAATACTCTTGAACTTTGCTACCTGTTAATGTACCTGTAGTATTAAATACAGTTGCAGGTAAACGCAATAATTCTTTATTGCCTTGTGTAATTACAAGATGAGCATTTCTTAATGCAGGTGGAAAAATTTGTGCATAGCCTAAATCTGATTGTTTTCCTGATGCTGCATCATGGTCATAACCTAATCTGATGCCTGTAACGATCATGTTCTTATAATCGTTTAATTTATCATAATCGAAACCATTTTCACCTGTTCTTTTAGGATCTGAAGATTCTAACAATTGAATTGTACCTCCAATTTCAATTTCTTTTCTAATCTCTAAGGCTGTTTCTTGAAGCACTAATGCTCCTGTGCCTACTGCTGATCTCAAATTTTGAGATAATCTTCCATTTTCGCCTTGCTTGGCTAAAAATGATTGATAGTCATTGTAATTTTTCATTGTTTTTGTGTTTTACGTTTTTTTTTCTTACTTAATTAATTATAAAACCATATTACCGAATAATATGTCGCTTGTGTCTTGAACTTGATTTTCAACTTCATAAGATCTTAATGCCTCTGCATCTATAATAGATTGATTTTCATATGGTGTAAATGAAATTGGAATTCCACTTAAACCTGAACCGCTTGTAACGCCCAATGCAGCCTCTGCAAATGCTCTCATTTTTGCATTTGAAATTGTTTGCGTTTGCACATTTTTTAGTGCTACTTCTTGAAGCACTTCTTTAATATTCTCAATGGCCCATCCTGCAAAAAATCCCTTAATGGCATCTGCTGAAGTACCTTTTCCAATTTGTGACGCTGATACAAAACCTGCTAAAAGGGCTTGAACGGCATTTGCCATTAATGACTTCTTTGGAAGTAAGCCATCAACTCCGCGAGAAACCATTGCTCCTGTAGCGGCTGAACCTACTAAAACGGCAGCATCCATACTGCTTTTTTTATTTGGCTTTTTAAATTTCATCTTTCTTGATTTTAATTATTAATTTATTTGTGTGTATTTATTTTTTTAATAGTAAAATTGCACCAATAGCAACTGCAACACCTATATACATAGCTGTGCTGCTTCCACCACCAAAACCTGCTGTTTGAACTTGATGTCCTTGTGCTTGGTTTTGATTTTGGTTTTGATATCCATTATAAGATGCTTGACTTTCTTGACCTTGTTTAGATACACTATTATAACTTGCTTCTCCAGACCCCTGCCCTTGTACTTTATATACGGTATATGGATATACATATAGGTTAAAGTCTTTATTATTTACATAACCAGGAAAACGAATACTGCCAGATCCTTTTGCTGTTCCTGCTTCAACTATTCTTATAGAAGGATCTTGATTTAGTGTATCAAAAATTTGCTTTTTATACTTAAGAGATTCTTCTAATCTTTTTTGATGCCCTTCGCGAGTACATTTTGTGAATTTTCCTTTAGTTCCATTTTTAGCATCACCTATATAATTATCTATGAGCAATGAAAACTTATTAATAGAATCTTCGGTTGCAGAATTTTCTAAACCTGATTCTTGCAACATAAATGGAAAATCTTTTGCAATATCTGCCGTTGCTTTACTTTTAGAATAAGACGCGCCCCAACATGTTACATCAAAACCATTTGCAAAAATTTGTTTAAAATTTCCTGTTACTTTTTTAAAGTCAACAAATTTTCCAACAAATTTTACTCCTTTTTTCACCAAAGCACCATAGCCATTAAGGCCATTAGAAAATGAAAAATATCTCTGATCTATCCACAAGCCATTTTCTACCGCTTTAAAAAATGGATCTCTACCATAAGCAACTTGTGTTTCTACATATTGTTTTATTTGTTTTAAAACTTGTGAAGAAACTCCGTTTTGGCTCAATGATACTAGAAACTCATTAAAATTATAAATGTGCTCATTAACTTGAGCAATTGTTGCTCCGTTAAGTCCGTAATGTGGCATTTGTGTTGTCATTTCTAAATCGTATTTTTTTAACTTTGGCACTTCATTATTAATATGCACGGTTGCATCTATAACAAAGTATTTATTTAAATTTTTTGTTGGTATTACTACGTAAACGTGGCTAAATTCATTTGGATTAGCACCCGCTTGTTTTATCATTCTAAAAGAATGATTAATACCTAAATTGAGTAATAAAGTTGATGCAAAAAGTGAATAACTTTTACAATCAACTCCTGTTTTTCTACTGCTCCAACTACATGAAGGACTTCTTAAGTTCTGTTTAAATCCATCTGATTGATATTGTAGATTATCATGTAAAAAATTATAAATATTAGTTACTGTATTATGTAACGTTTTACTTTTTAATTTTTTAGCTAATTTTTTTGTTTGGTTTTGATATTTTTTAGCCCAAATTTTCATTTGTTCTAATGTAAAATATGTATCGCCGCTGCCTAAAGAACTAACTTTACATGATGTTTTTGGTATTAGATTATCATATTGCTTTCCGCTTTTTATTTTGCGGTGGGATATGATGTCTAACATATTACTCATAATTTCAATGAACTTTAAAAGTCAATATCCGCCAATACTACTCGCATTGACGGATAATCAACTAACCCAATCTATTTGCTGATAAATGTATAGTTCTATAGAAGGTTTTATTTATATAATTTTTAAAATTAGATCTTGTTTTTTCTATAATAACTAATTTTGAAAATGTTGATTTTAAAAATTTATCTTTATAATTAGATGCTCTTAAAAAATTTATTTGCTTAGTGGTAGTATTATTCTTAATTCTAGTTTTAATTCGTACTAAAACATTACTGTTTTCTAATTCTTTTTTGCGTGTTTTATTTTTTGAAGTAATAATAACTTCAACATTATCTGCACTAATAAAATTTAATGTAATAATTGTACTATAATCAGAAAGCCAAATTTCAGTACCAATTTCATTTTGAATGCTAGGCGTTTTTTCTTTTGTGAATGCAGAAAGCCCTACAAAAATGAAGGCTAACATTATTAGAGAAATAAATTTTTTCATAATTAAAGTTTTAATTGTTAGTAATTTTAGACTTCAAAGATGAAAAGTGTTGCTATTTGCTATTAATGAAATTGCAAGAAAGCAGTTGTTTTTTAACAACTTTCTATGATTTTTAACAACTTTTAATGTTTAGGGAGTGTTTTTTCATGTTGTTTTCTCTATTTTTGTTAAAAATAAAACGTAAAACAACTATCAATTATGAATGGAACTGCAATTCCTCAAAGTAAAAGCGAGCTCTTTGAGTATTATAAGCCATACCCTAAGCATTTATTAAGAAATATAATAAATGATATATTAATAAAAAGTAGAGGATATAAAGGTGCTAAAAACAAGCACATATTAAAACCTAAAGAACTAGAACTTCTTAAGAATGAAATGGAGGGCGTTTTGGAGTAAAATAGTATTCTTCTTTTATATTATATGATTTTTTAAAAATATTAATTTCTTCTTTTGTTTTAAAAATATCTAGATCTGTTACTTGTATTTTTTTGAGTATTATTTCTGCATCTTCTAAATTATTATTAATTAAACATGTTCTATAGCATTCTATCATTTCTAATTTCTTTTCTTTAAGTGCTAATAATTGTTTTTTTAGTTGTTTCATATTTTTAATTTAAAACATTGAGAAATTTTTTGAGTAATTAAATAAATCTCCTTCAAATTTTTTAAGATCTTTATTTTCTCGTTTTAACCGTTTTATATCATAATATTGATCTATACACATATGATGAAATTTATGCAATAGAATTGCTTTAAAATCATATTTTTTTCTGTGTATTAATGGGGCTTCTTTTACTTTTTTTATTGCATTATCTTTTATATAAATTAGACCTGCATATTTTGGAACTTCTGTTTTTTTAATTAAACCATCTGGAACCGCATAATAAAATCTATTTGGAGCAAATATTTTTGTTAAAAAAATACTTGTATCAATTAATTGGATATTTTTTAGTCTTTCAGTTTCTTTAACTTCAAATTCTTTTGTAAAATGGTCAATCTCTTCACAGCTATCTTCGCGCCTAAAATGCTTTTTAAGTTCATCACATTTATAATGTAAATTACCTCTTATTAATGCTGTTGTATTACCTTCTGAAGCTAATTGCAATTCTTTATGCTTATTTACTTTTTTTGCATCTGCTAAAAAATCTGATCTTGATGTTTTAATTTCTACTTCATAAGCAAATCCAGCTTTTGAAAGACCAAAATAATCACTTTCCCACCTAAAAATATAGGTGTTAAATAATTGATATTCGTTGGTAAAACTTTTGTATAATATTTCTTGAATTTCGTATTCTTTCATCTTTAGTATTTTAAATCTGTCCAATGAATTATTTTTCCTTTAAAATCTTTATCAAACCAATTAAAAAAGTCTTGTACAGTATCAAAACCATCATTAACGGCTAAATTTTCAATTTCTTTTATTGTTAAGTAAGCTCCATCAATTGATACTAAAAAGTCTTTTAACCAATTTGTTGTGTTATTTAGTTTTTGTATCTCAATAGTTTGTATAGATTTAACTTTTAAAACTGGAGCAAATTGAAACCTGTTTTTGGTTCTATTATTAATTACAAAATGAATGTTGTTACCAACTTTCCAACGATCTGATTTATCTTCTCTAATTGTGTGTATTTTTGGTAGATACATAGAATAATCAAATTTATATAATGGTGTTTTATCCATTATTCCTATTTCAAAATCTAACCAATCTCTATGTATATCTTCATTTAACAAATCTGAAAATCCACTCCAACTTTTTTCAACAAAATATGTTGGTTTATTTTTAATGTGAGTACTAAATGCTAAGTCCATAATTTTATATTTGGGTTAATAATCTTTTTGCTATTTTATTAACTACCAATGCTGTAACTGCATTACCAATTAATTTATATCTATTTGTACTTGCTATTTCTTTAATTTTGCCATTATAAATGCCAAATTTTGTCCAATTATCTGGAAAACCTTGAAGGCGTTCGCATTCTATTTCTGTAAGCCTTCTAATTTTATTTTGGGTAATTATATTAATTTTACTATCTGTTCTATCTTTTGGTATAGTACACATTATACCATCTTCAAAATAAACTCTATCTTGTTGACTTTTATGTCCTTTACCTGAAATATCAAATTGTAAATAATTATCTTTCTGTACGCTTGTAATTGTGTTAGTACAATTATCTTTTCTTGCTTCTAATTGTTGTTTTCCATTTCTTCCTCTTTGTACAACTATTACTGCTTGATTGCAACTTGTGTCTAAAACAGAAACTATATTTTTACCTACTGTGCCTCTACGTGTTTTACTTTTAAGATTTTTTAAATTAATACTGTCTCCTGGTCCTGCTGTTTCAAATCCTTTTTTTGTATTAGATTTTACTTGTATAGTTGTCATATCGCTATGTAAACCACCAGAGTTGCCACCTGCTGTTAATGTGCTTGCATATTTAGGTACTATAAATGTACTATCACTTCTATTCTTAGTACCTACTGTTGTTGCACAATTGTTGGTTTGAAATTGTGTTTTTTTTGATTGTCTTGACTTAGTAAATAACTTATCATTTTTTGTGAAAGGAAATATTTGTTTGAAACTTCGCTTTGATGTTGCAAGATGTCCGATAAGGTATATCCGCTCTCTATTTTGGGGTAAAACCCACTTTGTATTAAGCAATTGCCATTCAAGTCTATAACCCCCAATGTTGGTAAAGGCGTTGAGAATTGCCCAAAAGTCTGCGCCATTATTTGAGGAGAATGCTCCTTTAACATTTTCCCAGATAAAAAAATCTGGTTTTGTTGTAGAAATAATCCTAATTGCTTCCATGATAAGGCTACTTCTTTGTCCTTCAAGCCCTTTTCTTTTTCCAGCCAAACTAAAATCTTGACAAGGACTTCCAAAAGTGATAATTGTTGTGTTTTTTGTTCTTTTTGGGAAAAAATCTGTAATTGATCCGACATATTTCGCATTTTTAAAATTATACTTATAATTAGCTATGGCATGTTTATCTATTTCGCTATATAAATGGTTTTTAATTTTAAAACCTGCCTGTTCAAAACCTAAGGCAAAACCACCTACGCCACTAAATAACTCTATTAAATCTATCTCAACCATACTAAACTAATTCTGGATGAAGAATTTGTTTATATTTTTCTGCCAAATAGTATTTCTCGCCATCATAAGCAATTACGGCATCTGTAAGTACTTGTAATTTATGATAGGGTAGTTTTATGGTTATTTTTTGAGGTGGAAAATCTTTTTCAATTCTATTATGCAATTCTGAAGCTAAACATTCTGCTATGCTTCTTTTAATTCTTATTTCTTGATTTTGAATAGATTCTATTGCTGTTGTTGCATTGTTGCAAAATTGAAGCAATGCTTCTTTTAAAAATTGTACGTGAGCGTACTTAATGGTAAGTTTATTCATTGTTTTACGTTTTGCCTTGCAGGGCTAGTTATAATTTTATACGTTTTAATTCTTGTTTTGTAGTATTATTGTAAAAAATAAGCATTGTTGCAGCATTTACAAATTTACTTTTTAAAAATCTTTCTTTCATTTGAGAAATAATAATATCAATATTTTTGCTATCTTTTGAAATAATAGAGTACCAAACTGGGTTGATTAATTTACCAGATTTATTGTAAATTTTTAGATGTTCTTGTCCGTTTTTAAGTAAAATAACCATTTTTATTTTACTTTTTTTTATACAGAAAACTGGCATTAGTTTTTAAGAATGTTTAATGCTATATTTAAATTATTTTAACAACTTTTTTGATCTTGAAAATAGTTTCTATAAGATCTAATAAGCATTAATTTATCAAAGTGTAAACCTTCTTTAGTTAATATTTCTAAATGGTTTAATAATTGTTTTTTTGAAAATTCTGTTGGGTTTATCATTGTTTTACGTTTTGCCTTGCAGGGCGTTTTTCTTATTAACGTTTAAATAGTTTATTTAGTATGCTAAATTAACATTTTGAATTGATTTATTTGTAGTATGTAAATAAATTTGCGTTGTTTTTGGGCTATTATGACCAAGCATTTTTTGCAAATGGTAAATATCTGTGCCATTTTCTAAAATTGTTGTTGCGGCTGCATGTCTTAGCGTATGCATACTATATTCTTTACCTAAATATTTTTTTATAATAGCATTGCAACTTGTTGATGAATATTTATTCTCAAATTGACCATTAAATAAATATCCAATAGGCTTAAACTCTCTATAATATTTTTCTAGTAATGCTAATAATTTTTTAGAAAGTTTAATATTTCTATCCTTATTGCCTTTGGCATCGATAATATGAAGCTGCATTCTTGCACGATCTATATTTTCTAACTTAAGATTTAAAACTTCTGATACTCTTAATGCTCCAGAGTAAGTTAATAATAAAATTGCTTTATGTTTTAAATTACTTATTTTTTCTAACTTTTCTATAATAAAATCATGATCTATAATTTTAGGTAATGATTTTACTTTTTTAGGATAAGGAATTTTACCTACTTTATTCGGCATTTTTACAGTTAATTCATAAAATCTTTTTATAGCAGATACATTTTGCTTTCTGGTATTTAGTGTTTTAAATGTTAGCAGGTATTCTTTAATTTTAATTGTTTGAATTGCCTTTGGCTCTTTTTCTAATTTAAAATGTTCTAAGAATTTTTTAACATAATGAGCATACATATCTATTGTGCTTTTAGAATTATAGTTTAACTTTAAATCTGTCGAAAATGCATTGTGCCATTTTAGAATATTCATTGGGTTTTTGTTTTATTTATTGGTGTTATGGAGTGGTTTTTATATATATGTGTTATATTTAATGCTATGCTATTGTGTTATAATCAAAATCCTGCTCCTTTTTATCAGAGAAAAAATCAATCATATCTTTTAAGTGTTCTAAGTTTTTGATAGGTAATTCAGCACCTATATCGCCTGTCTTTGGTTTTGATAACCTTACCATTTTACAAAGTTTAGTATCTTTCTGCCAGTCTAAATATATTTTTTTAGTTAAGTATTTAGTTATTATGCAGTAGCTATATCCGTGATTTGCTTCATAAACACTATCACTTTGTACTTCTTCGGTAAAACCCAAAGCCATTATTTCATCATAATTAATTTTTTCTTGTGTCATTTTATAAAGTTTTATTCATTAAACCCGCACTAAAATATAACAATGTATAAAATTAACCCTGCGGGTCGCTATCGCTTAATTCTATACTTACCGTTACCAACAAGCGCAATATCTGTATGTACTCAAAACGGTTAGTTGCGCCAGTTGGTAACACCGTACATAAATAATTGCTAATTTTGTTTTTCTTAAATTAGGTCAGTTATTAACTCAAAGTAAAAAATAAAAGCCATTGCGCTTTTTAGTTACTAGACAACTCTTGTTCTATATTTGCCAGCACTCCAACTTATAGGTTTGTGGCTGTCTATCAACTTGTTTAGTTCTTCTAGTTTGGTTAAAAACTCTTCACTTGCAAATTCTTCAAGTTCCCTATCTTCTGGCATTATATCTTCCCACGTATATGTTTCAACTCGCCATAAGTGATTTGGCTCACATATTACTAAATCAAGGTTACTTAATTCAATTTCTTCGTCATTAGCGTAATCATAAACATCATCTATGCTAAAAAAATAAGTATCAGTATCAAAAAGACATAAAGGCGTTTTTAAATCCCATTCTTTTTCAGGTAATCTTAAATATTTTGCAGGCAATTCTTCTTCTCTACAAGTTGGGCAACTAATCCAAGATTTTCTATAAGTATGTCCTTTATCACATTCTTTATGGGTTGAGTTTGCGTAGATAGCAAGGTCTTTATCCTTACCGTAAAATCTTCCATCTTTACCAACCCATCCTTCAATGTTCGTCCTAAACTCAACTAAATCTGGGTCTGTATTTAAAATAATTTCTTTTGTTTTAGTTTCCATCGTGTTTTTAGTTTTTATTGCCACTCCTATTTTATTTTTTATGGCTTATTAATTTAATTTGTTTCTTTATCCGCAACTATTCATGTACCAAACGTTAAGTGCAAGTGCCAATGACACTCAAAAAAGCACCGTTTGTTTCATTTTATTGTCTAATCGTTTTTTTGCTTTATCAAACATTTCTTTTTCTATTTCACTTCCTATAAAGTTTCTATTTTCTTTATGACAAGCCAAAGCAGTAGTAAAACTTCCTGCAAAAGTGTCTAAAACAGTATCATTTTCGTTTGTGTGTATTAATAATAATCTGCGGAGTAAATCAATAGGCTTTTCAGTTGGGTGTATGCGTTCTTTTGTTGAAGGACTTGAATAATCAAATGTTTTTAATTGATATTCATATCCTATACTATTAAATGTTGCACCTTTTCCACGTACATAAATCATATACTCTGTACTACTTATATACTTTCCATTTCCAAGTGGTATAGGGTTTGATTTATTCCACACAAGCAAAGTAACAGAGTACCCTTTTTTTTCAAACCAATTCATAGTTTTAGAAACTTGATTATTGCTACAAAATATTATTGCGTTCATTACTTTTAAAACTCTTTCATATTCTGTAAAATAAGTATCATAATCAAAACCATCGGTTATATATGATATGTGTTTGTCTTTTACCAATTTTCTTTTGCCAAAATCATTATTTGAACTACCACAGTTCATATCTAATTCATAAGGTGGATCAGTTAATATAAAATCAATACTATTGTCAGGTATTGTACTCAACAAATCTTTTCCGTTAATATTTTCTAATCTAAATTCCATAATTACCTGCACTTAACACAGTATAACCGATAATTGCTAAGTTTGTGCTTAACCGATAGCCTGTGTTTGTTAATATTATTTGTTTCTAAAATCATTGTTCTGTGTCATTTTATACCGCAACTACGGTTATACGAGCCGTTAGGCAACATTACAGGCTGTCTAATAATTCTTGTTTTGTTTTAAAAATGTAATCTTCGTCATAACTAACATTTGTTTCTTTTATACAATAAGAAATATCTATTCTATCAGTTATTAATGAATCTGTATCTGTATGAATTTTTATATTTATAGACAAAATAGTTACTTCAGTAACTAAATTTTTATCCATTATAAAAGCCGATTCATTTTTGTTTAATTTTGTTGTTATTGTCATAATAAACGTTGCCTAACACCGTATAAAAATAAGCGGTTAGGGCTTTTTTTAAATTTTATTTATACATATAAGATATTATTTGTTCACATCTTAAAGAACCACTCTTAAAATCTATTGGTATGATTGTTTTTTTATATAATCTATGTGCTATATGAACAAAATCTATTCTAACATTTTCTTTTTGCATTAATTTAATTTCATCATCTACAACTTTAGGAAATATATCAACTTCTTTAAAGTGAGTAGTTAATAATTTATTCATTCTTTCAAAAGAATCTAAATTCCCTAATTGAAAATATAATTGTAAGTTATCGGCAGTTTCTTTTAATATTTTTGTTTCCATATTTTTAATTAATTAAATTCTTATTTTTTTGCATTGTTTTTACCAAATTAGCAGCTTGTAGTGCAAAATCATGGCCTAAATTGTTTTTAAAATAGTCATAGAGCTGATTTTGAGTAAATTTTCCGTTAAAAAACTTGTTGATGGCTTTTTCGGCTCTTTTCTGTTTTGTTGTTGTTGCTTGGCGGTCTTTTGCTTCAATTTTTAGATTTTTTTGTTCTAATTGTCTATTTTCTATCCTTTTGAGATGTTGCCGCCACTTTGTTTTTGTAAAACGAAATCCAATTTCTGAAGATAATTTTCTATTTTTATCAAAATATTGATATGGAAATAACGCATTTACATTTTTATTTTTTAAAAACCATCTATGTGCCCAATCTATACGCCATTTAAACTCTATAAGATATTTTAAGGCCGTTTCTTTAGTAAACACATAATTATTATTAGAAACTAGAAATTCAGAATTAAATAAATAGATCAATTTTAACCAATTACCTTCAAAAACAGTATGATTAGCCCAAATTTTGGCAGCATATTTTATTATTTCCTGCTTTATAAGTAATGCAAATAGAAAATTACTTAAGCTACCGTATTGGATCTCTTTTTTTAATAATGGTTCTGGTAGTGCTTCGTAATTAGAGAATTCTTTATTCGTTAATTTACGTGCAAAATCTTGGTCATCTTCTATTTGATTTTGAAAATATTCAGAAAAATTTTGCTCTTTGTTATAAAAAACGCCTGGTCCTACTTTATTTTTTTCAATTTGCGAGTTGGTGTTCTTGTAGAATTCGGTTTGATTGGTTGCGTTTTCTTCCGTTGTTGGACGGTAATTATTGAAATTGTTGTTTTTAACAATTTCTTTCTTTTTATTTCTTTTTAATAATGTTCTTGTAGTATCACTATTATTATGTAAACCTTTCCTCCGTACTTCTTTAAATGATTGATTATCAGGTGTTGTTTGTTTTTGTTTTTCAACATCAAAAACAACTAAAATTTTTGGGTTAAAATTTAATTTAACAGGTTTTTTTGAGTTTATAAATTCATAATTTAATAATGCCCCTGCTTCTCTTAATCTTCTAATATAATTTTGAACTGTTTTAGTGCAAATGTCTAATCTTGGCACTCCATCAATAGTATGCATGGCCATGCTACGATAGTTTACAGTTAGTTTTTCTAATGCTCTGGTAGTATTGTAATTTAAATTTAACAAATAAGCGTTGCGCATTCTTATTTGCTTGGCGTAGAAGCCAGTTAATACCCACATAATATTCTCGTGAGTCATTTTTAAGCGTTGGTAACGCCTTTTTCTAAGAATATTACCATTTATTAAACAAAATGCATCTACGGCAACATTATACTCTTTGGTAAATAGCTTGTTATTATTAGATTTAAATGAATTTACTTTTTCTTGTTGCTTATCTGTAAGTTGTTTTAGTAGTTTTACACTAAGATTGTGCTTATTTATGATATCATTTAAATCAATGAGGCTTTTATTATAATTATGTCTAAACAGCCTATAATTATCCATTGTATTTTTAATGGCATCACTATTTATATATGGGTATTTATAAATATTAGCATTATTTGTGTTGGGGTGTTTTGTTGTTTTAAGAAAACTATTGATAAGATTCCCGGCACTTTTGGTGCTATTTGTATTTTCTATTTGCATGTTGTTTTACGTTTTGCCTTGCAGGGCTTTATATTATTACAAATTTTGTTGAAATAAATTATGTACTTTAGGTTTTGGGTAATTCATCCAAATTACTTCTTGTACTGGAGAACTTCTAATATTATTCATTCTTACAGGAAATTCAACCTTTCGCCAATCTTTATATAATTTATTGTAGAATTCCGATTTATAACTACTTATCATTGCTTTGCCTTTAATATTATGTAGTTTTTCAGATAAATGAATATGATCTTCTTTGGTAAATTCATACTTATAATCTTTATTACCTGTTCTTACTTCGTGTGGATATGGAGGATCTGCATATATAAAACATTCTTCAAAATCAATTTTATCGATAGCCTCCAGATAATCAAAATTTGTAATTTGAAAATTAGTCCTTATAATTTTAGCAACATCATGCAATTTTGGTATTGCATTATTCCATTTGCTTACTGTTTCGCCACCATTGGCATTATAATGTGCTTTTGTCATATGCCATCCTTTATTTTTTCTTTGTATGCCTAATCCATAAAAAGATTGACGAGATCTAATATAAAATTTTCTAGCCTGTTCTATTTTATTATCACTTTTTAATAAATGATATGCTTGATCGTACTCAGATTTTGAACATGGGGTTAATTCTAATTTTTGTATCAGCTCTTTTTCGTAATCTCGTAATACGAGAAAGAAGTTTGTAACTTCATTATTAATTTCATTAGCAGTTCTAATAGCATTGCCTCTATAATTTAAACTTACGGCAAAACTGCCTCCAAATAAATCTAAAAAATGAATAATATCTTTTGGAAATTCGTTATATAAATTATCCAGATAGGTAAATTTACCTCCAAAATAGTTAAATGCAATTATTTTATTTGTATTGCCGCTCATACTACCATTTAAACTCTTTAATTGTAATAATTGCATATTTTATAAGTGCAACAAAATGTATTGCTAAATAAATTACTAAAAATACTCCTATAATTGTTTTCATAATTTTTGTTTTAAATTGTTTCTATTTTTTGATATAAACTTTCTGAAGGTGTAATTACTCTGTAATCTAATACACCATCATTTCTAAGCTCTCTTAATCTTCTTAATATGGTACCATCCATAGCAAATTTTTTACGTTCTTTATTTACCTTTCTGCATAAAACAGGCGCATTAAAATACTCTGGTAAATTTTGAAAAACTTTAGTTATTGTTTTTCTTATTGTTGGTGTATTTTCTGCCATTTTGAAATTTTTAAACCACAATAAGCAAATTAATTGCAAAGGGGAGAAAGTAACTGCCTATTGTGGTTGGATTAATATATATATTTAGGATCTGTAAAAATTAATTCTTGATACGCTTTTAAAAAAAAGTTATTAAAAGTAAATTTTTTAATAGAAAAGAATAATTTAAAATATGATGGTCTTGGTATCTTTAAAACATTATCATCGTAAATAATAATATAATGTTTTTTGCCTTCAAAAATATTTTGCTTAAGATTAGCTGCTATATTTTTATAAAATTCAATTACCATTTGATGCCTCTCTAAAATTAAAATAGCCATAATTGCCATTGCTATTAATAAAAATGCTTTCATAATTATGAGTTTAATAAAATTAATTTTATTGTGTTTCTACTAAAATAAATACAACATTGTTTTATTTTAAAATATTTAGGAATCTCTTGTAAAATTTCTCTTATATCAAATTTTTGAGGATTGTTACAACTAAATGAAATATTAATTTCTGTAGTTTTATAATTAACAGGATTAACCTGTACTTGATTTACAAATACTACATTTTTAATGCTTTTTTGCATTTTCTTTTCTAATGTTTCTGTCTTACTCATGTTTTACTTTTTTATGCCTTGCAGGGCGTTAGACTTATTTATTATGTTTCGGAGGGGTTGCGTGCCCGCGAAGTTCCCCTCCTAGAAACATAAATAATTGCATTAACTTGCCAGTTGGTATTGTTTTATGTTTTTTTATTACATTTGCAAAACAATAGGTTTGTTTACCTGTTGTAACTTCACTACGCTTTGCGTTTTGATGTTTTACGTCCCTCAATGCTTAGGTTTGCAGACCTATAATGGTATTGGGGGTTTTTATTTTTCATACAATAATGTTTTAAATACGTTTAAATCAAATTGAGATATTTTATATTGTTTGCCGTCTTGAATGGCCTTGAGTTTATTGTTTTTTTTACCTTTTAAAATATATTTTATAATAGTTTTTGATGTGCAATTTAATTGCTGTGCTGCTTCTTTTGTGGTGAGTAATTTTTTTTGATCTTGCTTTTCTTGATAAATTTTTAAGGCTTCGTTTGTTGCAATTTTTGCTGCTAATGATGCTGTTTCTAATAAAATGCCATTAAAATGATTTTCTGACATTGATATTTGACCATTATTAATAATTGCAACTTCCATAATTGGCATGTTTTTTGAATTAAGCAACATTCTTTTTAACTTTTAATTCTTTAGCTTTATAGGTTAAAATAGTTTGGATTAATGTTTCATTTAATCCATATTTTTTATTGTATTTTTTAATTAATTTTTTTTTTATAAAACTTGGTCTAAAACCTTTATTATAAAGTCTAGAATATTCATCAGCAATAATTTCATTTCTTTTTTTCAAAAGAGGATTTTTAACCGTTGCTTTTTGATTGTTCATGAATAATTAATTAAATTGACTTTGCAAACCTACGTATATATATTTTATTATCCAAATATTTTTTGGATTTTATCGTAAATTTATTATAAATGAATCGTATATCATTAAATATCAAATACTTAGTTTATTACGAAAGAATGTCGCAAGATGCTTTTGGAGAGTTATTTGGACTAAAAAAGAGTGTTATTGGCAATTATATACATGGTAAATCTATGCCAAATATTGAACTATTAATAAAAATTGCTAATTATTATAAAATAACTTTAGATGAATTGGTACTAAAAGATATTAAACCCATTTTAGAAAAAACAGACACTAGTTTTTATGTTGATGCAGATAAAATTGATGATGGCTTTGGTAATATTTTACAAGATTCAGATTTAAGTTATGAGTTAGAAAACGAAGTTTCAAAAGAATTTTTAACCAACTTAGTTGCTGCATTACATAATAAAACTATTCTTAAACTTTTAAAAAAGAAATTGAAACTTTAATAATATTTCTTAATTTTGTGTTACTAAAACACTTATATTATGAAAAAAGCAATTTTTACCCTTGTATTATTTTTTACAATTATTTCAAACGCTCAACAATTTAAAGCAAAAGTTTTAAAAGTTAATGGTATAGAAGTATATTTACTTTGCGAACCTATTAGATCTTATGAACTTGTAACTATTAAAAATAAGGGCATACAATGGGGCTCTTTTATTACTGGTGGTTTAATTAATGCTAGTATATCTACAAAAGTAACACGATACCTAAATAGAATTATTAAAGCCTATAATGGTAGAGAAAACGTACCTTTTGATGCACTTTTATATACTAATGGTAAACAAATGAGTACTATTAAATTTACAGAAGATGCAACAACTGAAAATGAGGGCATAGCCATGGTGCAAAAATTAAGAGGAATTCCATTTTTTGTAATGAATGAGCCTTTAAAAAGTTATACTTTGTATAAAAATATTGGCGGTGGTATTAAATGGAAATCTGCATTAACTGTTGGCATCTTAAATAATAGTATAGAGCAAGATTTAATTAAATTTGTAAAAAAAATAGAAGGTAAGTTTAAAAAAGGAAAATTAGATGCCTTAATATATAGACGTGCAAAAACTGCTGAAGCAATAATCTTTAGGAAATGATATAATCAATATTAAAGGAGAAGATTTTTAAAATGTTTTTGCAACTTTTTTATTTAAATTAATTGCATTTACCTTATCATATTTAATAACTGTTTCCACTTTTTTAATTCCCGAAACGGTCATAATTTCTTTATATGTCCATCCATTTTGCAAAGCAATTGATATAAATGTTCGTCTTGCAGTATGGCTACCAACCATTTGCCATTTATAGAATATTTTTTCAATGGTCCTGGACCCTTGATAATTTGTTTTTTTAATTTGATAATTCAATTTACCTGTAATTCTAAAACTTTCTTTAAGATAGTCTCTAAATTTTTGTTCTGATATTTTAGGAAGTTGCCAATTATATTTTTCTAACAGATATTTTAATTTTTCGTTAGCATCTACAGGTATAATTACTTTAATTTTTGTTTTCTTAGCTCTTTTCTCGATCACGCCATTTTTATAATCAAATTTATCAAAGATAGAATAATCTGAAAAACGTTGTCCAGTAAAACAACCTATGCAAAAAATATCTCTAACTTTTTCTAAATATAAATTATCACTAAAATCAAAATGATAATAGTATAATAATTCTTCTTTTGTTAAAGCAATATCATCTGTTTCTTGGCTAAATCTTTTAATATGTGAAATATCATCAATATTATGATATCCTTTTTTATGGCCAGAGAGTAAAATTGTTTTTATAAATCCCATAGATCTCCCTACGGTATTATCTACATGATTTAATTCATTGTAGCAAAATGAGAGCCATTTTTCGGTAAAATTATGTGATTTTGAAAAACTTGAATATGTAAGTTTCTTATTTTGAAATTTTTGAAACACTTTTTCATGATCCAATAGGTAAACAAAAAGAGATACAAAGTCTTACATCAGATAAACTACCAGCACTTGGTTACTATACTCTCGCAAAATTGATGCAAAATAGTGCATTTAATGCGGTAATTACTACAAATTTTGATGATTTGATACAAGATGCCTTAATTTATAATGGTGAGAAACGAGCAAAGGTTATAACACATGAAGAATTGGCATTTTTTATTGAACGTAGTGAGACACCACTAATTTGTAAAATACATGGTGATGCACATTTCAAACCATGCAATAGCACAGAGGAGACACAAAAACTTTCAGATAATTTAAGTAGCAAACTAGAAACTTTATTTGATAATGTACGTT
>JAUTBQ010180252.1:0-11052 GCA_032361185.1 Lepetodrilus ovalis
AGAAAAATAAATCCAGAATATATGGCTGACATATATTGTGAAGCAATAGCCAGACGGACAAAAGCATGTTAGGCAAATACAATGGAACTAATATCTGAAGAATTAATATGATGGAATAATGCATTACAGTATTTATAAATTTAAAACGAGTAACTGAGCGCTTTAATTCATCTGATAGTATCAACTTGCCATAGCTAATGCTAAGAATGTCAAACGTGTTTATAGCTAATCCTATGAATGGCATAACTGTTATACATAATTAATAATATAAACAGATAAAAAAAAAATATAAATAAGGACGCAACATAATCACAAACGTGACATTAGTACTATGTAATATGCCAATTCAAAATGTTCGTCTACAATGAAATATTCATCGGTTCGTGAACATTGTGTATTCATTGCTTTGAATTAGCCAGGTAAAGGTTGGAATGTAACGTGCTATAATAATTCTATAACGTCTTCTAACAAAGTACTATAAAACTATTTAAAGGAAATAATATGTGTTATCAGTACCTCATTCAGCTATCAATGTCAATTATAAAGTAACATTTCACCTGGTTGAACATATTGTCACTTGAATGTGGGATATGGCAAGGCGATCAATTTTCTTAGTGTCTGTCTGTGACAGTTGTAAATATACTTTATGTGTGAGTTATGTGCACATAATCACCAATGTCCGGCTGGTCAAGCGACTGGGCGGAGAAAGCCCCCCGGACACAGTGACCAGCTATAATTATGTACACTTTATCAGCGTTCGGAAAGTAGGAACTGTAGTAATTGTAACACAATAGACTGACTGCGGCTTTGTTACCGAGAATCCAGCGCTGTGTGAATGCAAGCCATGAATTGGACATACGTATTTTCTTCTAGCTTTTGATATTAAACTTTGTTTTGAGCTAACGCAAAGTAAGACAGAATTCACTATAATTGGCTGTGAACATTGAATATTTGTACAAATCTGAATTAATACAAACTGATGGGTGTATTGTATTTGGCTTTAATGGCATACAATCACATATATTTATGGTTGTCTTGGACTAGTTCTTAGGTACTGCAAACTACAATCAAGTGACATACATAAAATCATGTTTGTTCTTCTAAAATATGTACACCTCTGTATGGTAGGCGGAATATTCCACTATAATGTAAAACCGCATGATAGATTGAGTCGAATGTACAAACTAGCGGTCGGCATCCTGAATGTGGTTTGCTTCATTATTATTAATGCAAAGAGAGATCACTCAAAAGTTATGTCACTTTCACATCAGTTAATGCATCAAAGACAATTAAAAGTTGTAATATACTTGTATACTTATTCCCCAATACTTGATATTTATAAGTTTCATATTTTATACTAATTAGTGCGACGGACTACTAATTAGTAATTATGTTGTCTTCATTGTGAAATAATTCTAAGAAATCGAGTCATACCACTTTGAATTCCAGGGATACGTATGCCAGTTATGCCCCTTTGTATGCATATAATGAGGAAAACGAAAGTAGGGGCCTACATATAGGCGACCGCTAGTAAAAAGCCATTCGATTCACATTATCGTGGGGTTGCAGTGGTATTATGTCTACCATACGGCAATGAAAAAGTTTTTGGAAGTACAAACATGATTTTAGGTATGTCAAGTGAATGTACTTTGTAGTTGTGGCTAAGAACTAGTCCAAAACAACCATAAATATATTTCATATCATGACTTTAACATGTTTGCATTTTACAAAACTAATGAGGATAGGTAAATCAAGCTGTAAATCTTATTATTTTTATACCACTCCTCGTATTTGGGTACTTGTACTTTCGCCAGTGTCCAAGCTAAGTATGGATGATAGCAACCCTTACAATATACCCCCAGGGCTAAGGTGTAGTTATTGTTCCGATGGTTAAGGTATGTTTACATATGTGTGTGGGGTCTCTCGTAGACGGGTTCCCTGTCGTGTACCTTTATGTGGTGGAGTCACCAACTGATGGCAATTCTCTACAGTAAATGACCGTAAGGCACTTAGCTAAGATACAATGGTCTTCAGAAGATGCGATCGCGGCGGACAATGATATCGGACCATTTCCAGCCAGCCATGAGTGCCTTCATTATTGCAGAGACTTTTCTCATAATAGTTTTTAGTTGGTGGGATACCCGGAATTGCTGATGCAAAACTTGGCATGTGGCAGGTCGTCCTGAGTAGAAAAGCCTGTATACACACGGATCGGCGTTATGTTTGCCCAGACAATTCTAGCTTCACGAAGGTCGAGAGTTGTTACACGAGACGATGAACTAAAAGTAAATTTACCTTTGGTAGAGATACACAGACATCGCATATCAATAAGAGACAGATTAGGAGAGAAGATTCTATTGACAAATTCCCGTCTTTGTAAGTGTCGTCTGCCGTCAGTGATTTTTGTTTTGTAGGTGGACACTATACAAGTTTGACCCCTGACCTGCTTACGTCACTATACTGGTAGTCTGCTGTTGTAGTTTGCGCAGACGACAAGTGAACAGTCAGGAGTGACGCCTTTCGGTGAAATGTCCTTTGACGTGAAGACAACTTGCAACACCCTACGTCCTTTGGACTGTCAATCTCTCCGTACGGGGGTAATTTTGGCAATCTGGCGCGACCGTGCCCAACCCTCGCGCATTGTAGACTGTTTTATGGTTGCGAAGAAATGACGGACCGGTTGACAGAGAAATTGTCCTTAAATGTACCTAATTGGCGATGACGTCACCCGTGACACTACGAAAGAAACCGGACAGTTGGCTCCCTTTGGCTTGGTTTTACTTGGTGAGCTCCTGGGGACGTGGGCAACCATTACCTTGTCACGTTGGTGACAGTTCTAAGTCCTGGGATACGTTGGGTTTAGATACGGACTCATTAATGGAATATGTTTTATTGTAAATGATCAGCATCGAGGGTATAAACGCCTAATGATGTGCGATACGTCTTTGTCGTCATAGCAACTGTTGTCAGGACGTTTCCCGGTAATGGTGTGCGTTAGGGATATCTTTTTAACCCGCTATTATATCATTCATCGGCGTTAATCGAAACAAAAGGCATGGCATTCGTATACGGATATACGCGGACATATATTGACGCATTTTGACGAGAAATATACAGGAGTGCACACATATAGTATTACGTCAATAGATACTAAGTATAACAATATTGGATACTAGTATGTGTTGTTGTGTTCAAGAATATAATTTCACATACAATATCTTCACACAACTGGATTGTATTCTTTTGCTTAAATAAAACTAAACGTATTACCAAATGGGATTATTATCTATAACAAATGACGATGATTGAAACTACTAGTGACGAATGAATTCGAATCTCTACACAACACTATCGTCATATTGTAACACGATACACCTGAACTATGATTATGTATTGTTTGAAATTGGCTCCATCCATGTATTAAGCCTCTCAAAGTGCACCGTTTGTTCTATTATGTTTGTCCAGTTGGATGTGAGACAAACTAATTGCTGGATGCAGTTAATACACCGTTTTTTTTCTCCAGTTAACGTTGTTAGTTCTGTTTCAATTGAGGTAATGTTTTGTCATACCGCTATGTCTGGATTTGTATTTTATTGGGTGGGCACACAGTATGCAACATTTGGGTCTGTATGTCTTGATAAGTGACCATTCGCCTGGTAAACCAACATTAAATTATTATTTGTGATACTACATGTAGTATAATGTTTTATTCTTTCAAATACCATTGTTAAATGTTCCGCATATTTTAACAAGCGGACATGCAATTTTCTGATACCTGTTTGTATAATTATTTGTCATTAATATTTACGTATATGGGCCAATAGCCTTAATGCCAATACATTAATTGAATTGAAACTAAAATGGTTTATGAAACTAAAATAGTAAATTAGAGATATCCATATTTAGTCAAACACGAAATTTTACTGTATTGTGCCATCGTTTCATTTTCAGCTTACCAAATACTAGTATAGTAGATTAGAAATAACAGTATATCATTAACAACAACAACAACAATATTAATAATAATAATAATAATAATAATTTAAAAAAACATAATAATATTAAATAAATATTAAATAAATACATAATAATAATAATAATAATAATAATAATAATAATAATAATAATAATAATAATAATATCTTACTACTACTAATAAGAATAATAACAATAATAACAGAATAAATAAATAAATAAATAAATAAATAAATAAATAAATAAATAAATAAATAAATAAATAAATAAATAAATAAATAAATGAGATAATAATAATTAAGTAAACAATTAAATGAACAACTAAATAAATAAATAAATAAGCAATTAAATAGATATAAAAGAACAGAAACGGAAAGAAAGTAAACTAAAAAATAAAACAACAAAATAAACCCCAAACAAATAATTCAAGAAATTAAAAATAATAAAATCGTCCGAAAGAATTGGAAATGAACATATTGTTAAATGCATAAATCCTCCTCCTCATCCTCCGAAGCGTTCTTCAATTTGTCCCCCGTAGTTAGGACAAGTTTCTGTAGGACACTTCCGTCAGGCCGTGTCCATGTTTTATACGCCCTGTGGGGTTTCTCACTCGCTCAATGCTGCAAAATCTCCCCATTTGTAATCACATCAATAAATAGGATAAATAACAGCTTATACCGCATTTCTATATTTATGTGCGCTCATGCTTATAAATACCCTCAATCTACAGCACTGTGGGATTCCTAAAGCCGTTAACGCGGTTTGTATGAGATACTTGGTTAGGCTTGCACAATGACGCTTTTCGAATCCCAAAGCGACTCAAGCACTTTATTCGAGAGCTCGAATGAAAGAGAGTTTTTGTACATCGTAGAGAAATTGACTCCCTCCCTCTCTATCAATGCCGCGAAGCAGCGTGAAATTAGCACCACTACATGCGACCGAGAGAGTGAATGAAAAAAAAGCGTGTCGCTCTTATGAATGACCATATTGGACTGCAATAAAGCCGATGACTGAGCTGTAGAAGGAGTGAGGCTTGTTGACACTTGAAGACACAGACAGCCCTTGTCGATTTCAAGCAGATTGACTGCGGGAGAATGCCTCTTGAAGGGTCTGATGTTGACTGAAGGGTGATAATAGACAACTGCTGTAGACAACTGACAGGCTGATATGTACAACTGTGTACCGTCAGTAAGATCTGATATTGACGATTGATATTCATTGAGTGGCATACGGAGAAATAGAATTATGTTATATCGTACTCAATTAAGTGAAGAGAAGCATGTGCTTCACATTATGACACATAAGAACAAAATTATAAGAAACTTGAACAATATTTGAACTGGTATTGTGTAGGAATAGACAATACTACTTGCAAGATTTATTTGAAAACGTCACATATATTACGATGGCAAACACATAGAGAAACTCGTAATTATATCAACTAAACTAACAACATTTCGACTCCAAGATGAAAATCAGTATTCAAAGCTCATTTCCGTACAATGCAAATGACCCACTCGTGATATCGGAATTGTAATGTACATAGAAGCGCGTATATATCCGCAAGATGGCAATAGAAGCATAACGAGAAACCATGAATTATACGATAAGCGTTTATGCCTTTTACAACTTCGTCATATAGAAGCCCACACATACTCTGATGCTTTAACTTTGCCTCGTTACTGCATTTTCATATTTATCAAGCTGTTCTCAAAATTTCATACAATAATTTACTATCTTCGATAAATTTGATAATACATTAACATCAACGACAAATGCCTACCATTAGGCTACGAAATCCGTTTCATCATTATATTCCAACCATTTGCATTAGCTCGCTTTGAAAATGGGTCTTGAAATAGTCATTATGACGGGTTTTACCACGCCTCTTCAACTGCGCGTTAATTAACATGAGGCACCGGATCCATTAAAGTCCAGACGTTCTTCTAGTGTGGCCCATCAGAAACTCATGGACACCATCCTAATCCCGCTGTAACTACCCCCATGTAAGTTTCACCAATTACACGTGTCATTATAGGAACATATACGAGTCCTCGTGCATCAAGGTTGTCAATTGCTGAGATGAGTGAGGGTCAATTTCCGTCGATCATCAACACCAATGCCAGACTTCAGCAACTGTGGTGAGATTAACAAGTTTCAAGGACTTGAAATAGAGACACCTCTACTTTAACACTACCAACTATACACCCCCACTCCACACCACCGCTCGGACCTACAATGATGATGTTTCGCAGAGGCTCGTGTTCAAGTCAATCCTTTCATCGCTGTAATATTGATACCTGTGGTTATTCTTTATGACATGAGTCACTTAAACTGCAGTTGCCAAGTCTTCGCGAAACGTCTTCGGGGTTGGGGTAACTCAACACGTTTATTGCAGGATTCCTGACGCCATCAGAATACATCTTTAATGACTGTGTACCAGCAAATTAATACCCTTACATTTTCTGAGACGTAACGGCAAAACAGTTACTCAAATTGTAAAAGAAGAACTCACCCTACCAATAACAATCATTATACATCTAATGTGTAGTATGTAATATACATAATGTTACGAGGAATGGAACCACCGTGTTAATATAGCAATGCGATGCCACGAGATTACGAATCATCATAAGTACGATTTCATGCTCAAAATCAAATTCTATAGGGGGATTTATGTCGAGATTAACATGAAATCGTACTGGAAAAAAAAGTTTCGTAAACTCAAGGCCAGACGTAGTTTAATAATAATATTATGATATTACTTTCAACTAGATGAAGATCACCTACTTCCGGTGTTCATCGGAAACTGCAAAATATTATTGTATTGTATAGCCAAAACTGTTGTCAATATAATTTTACGGAATCCTCCAGGGGCCGAATGGGACACCTGCGCATTGGGTGTCCTGTGCCAGACAACACCCATCATTCAGACTTCGTACCATCGAAATGTTGTAGGTGTCCTGCATAGCAAACCTCCAGGACATTCAATGCGCATGCGTTCTACTAGGCTCCAAGGGGGATCCTTAAAAATATATTCAACAATTGCTTGCTGTGTCAACGTTGATACTCCTTAATATACTCAACAAAATTAATTAAGCGCCAGTAGCATGTTCAGACATATAAATTTAACTTAATATTAGTTTAGTAACACAGAATTTCTTACATCTATCGGATCCATCTACTCTTCAAGAACTTGCAGACGCATTGAAAGAAGAATAGAATTGGAAGATTCCTCAAGCGGAGGTCTGAAATTTGGTCCCAAAATTCCCATAGCATGTCCACTTGCTCTTAATTAATTTGGTTGAAAATACATGAGCACGCATGTTAGCTAAGGATATGAAACTCGTTACATGGCTTCCAATTATGTTTTACAAGTTAAGAAAGAAACAGTTGTCGCTCTACTCAAAACACTGCAGGATATGTTTACAAACGTATAATGTTCAGTCAGACTGTGAAACCAGACATTTCGTGAAATGATTGAAATTTTCATTGAATTTAGATATCTTCAGACAAATTTAGAACCCCTGAAATGAAAAGATGACTGATTGCCTATATACAATTGTGTGTGAATAATAATAATATAAATGCATGAAATATTGTGTGAATACATATACAAAATCTTAATTTTCTTTCATCAAACTTATGCCATTCTAGCTGGCAATTAAATGAAATCATATTGCCATTTCATTTTTTTTACAAATTCAATGAAGATTTCAGCCATTAATTCACGAAATGACTGGTTTCACAATCTGACTGTAGAATATATTCTATTTCGACTAATAAGCCCCGCGTCTCGATTGGATGGCCAATTTCCAAATAACTTTATGTTTCCAGGCTGATTTTCAAATAAAAACACCAAATACAATCAGGCAGAAACTGTTTCCATAATTCCGGGAGCTTTCCAAATTTAGATCTCAGTATGGACTTGTCGGTTTCCACTTGGCATTTCGTACTTCCTGGGCGCTTTCCAGATCTGAAAAGCCAAAAATAGAGACGACGGACATTTTCCGATTGGTTTCCGTACTTTCCGGATGTTTTCCAGGTCAGGAACCGAAATGCAGAAACCCTATCAGTGGAGGCAAGTTCACATTGAAATGAACTACACGAGGCTTATAGTGATGTTCTCGTGAGTTATTTGTTCTGGAGGAATACCGGTTTTATTGACTATCATTGGAAAAATCCCAAAATATGTATTCACCTCATTAAATGTTGAATAGCTGCCGTATCTGATAGACCAATTCTCCATAACTTCCAGTTAATTGGTTCGGATGAATGTTCTGGTGCACTAGCGATGGTAAATTGAGTAATATGACACATTTTCACCCATCAACAGAATTCCTGGGACATTATAACGACCGCGAAGGTCTCGTTGTGCCAGATATTTCACCTTGACTGCACCGCTCTCCAGCCTTGGAGGCGATTAACTGCTGATCCAAGAGCTCTTTTGGGCTCAGAGGTAAAAATCTTCTCGATTCCTCCGCAGCCGTGTTTATCATAGTTTGGCAGCGCGGACATTATAACTACCCGGGAGTAATACTTGATCATTGTCTATCTATTTATTTAATCAAACACAAACGTGCATACGTGCGAAAACATAGCATTGGCGAAGTAATTTGGGTAAATTCCGTCTGCGAAAAGACTCGTTCCTTCCTTAATTAAGGAAGAATTTTGACGTTTTGGGGATGAAGCTGACGCTGGAACATTGTAGATTTCTGAACAAAAAGATGGACAAAAATAAATAGTTTTAAAGCCCATCCATTAGTCGTTCCCATCATCACTCCTATAATCGAGTGCACTGAAAAGTATTATTTATTTTTTTATAAAATAGACATGTGCATAGAATCTCCGACTGTTTGATGTCACGAGCGCAGCGGAAAGGCATAGACATTGTCCAGATTTAATATATTTTCAAAATCAAAATGTATCTATTTCACCTCCTCTCTCTCATTCTCTCTCTCTCTCTCTCTCTCTCTCTCTATTTCTCTCTCACACACACACACACACAAACACACACAAACATGCACACACACACACACACACACACACACAAACACGCACACACACACATACACACACACACAGACACACACACACACATACACACACAGACACACACACAACACACCTTGTTCTTTAGCGTACCACTTCATTTACACATCCAACAATTAATATCCACAAGGTAAACACAGGCTAATCAAATGGCTTAGTACCACCACAGTTCACACGTATGTAATGTCCATCTTCAAACTGCACCGGAAGGTCCGACTTTCTCACCATCTGGCTCGGACTGGCCGAAACAGTTGGACACGATCGGGTAATTCCGTAAAACATTTGTGTCTGTCAGCGGGGGAAGCAGTTACCGCCCCTCCTCACCCCCTCCCTCTTGGCAGACTGGGTAAATATAGGAAGACAGATGGGGTCCCGGGGTATCGGATGTCACCGTCTCATATTTTACTGTCAGATTTCAAACATAGTGGGTCGATTCCCTGTTACAATTTAGATAAGGAATCCAAAGGCGAGAAACCCGATATGGGGCCTTTAATTAACACAGTGTGTTTTCCGCATAAAGGGTTTTTGTCTTAGGGTCTAATTTTCCACTCGTCATACTTGCTGACAAGTTTTACGTCGGCTTTCGCGTTCTACACCCTAAATGACAAAACCATGCTCGTTACTGCTTAGACGAGAGAAAAAAAAAGCATGAGAGGGAAAACAAAGAAGCTGCACGTATACACTAAGATTGTTCTATGCCATTGCTTTGTTTTGAGAAACGCCCTTCACAGTTTTCCTCATTTTCAGAAATCCACGTCCATTTAATAGTATACGTTTCTGCATTAACATATTATAATAAACAGTCAAATGATATGAATTAAAACCGGTAATTATTTAGCTCGACATGTCATGTTAGCTTAAAATTAAAAGAAATAAAAATATATCTATAGACAGTTCATATTTCACCCCCCCCAAAAAAAAAATATAATTATACACATTTCATGATACTATTTCGATTTTTCACTTGATAAATGTCCTCAACAACCATTACGTCGTCATTTTTTTAGGCGTAAATGTACTACCGGTTGTGCTTTCTTTTTGCGTATTTTGTTTTCATGTTACAATCAAGGCAAGGCTGTTCCATCACCCAGGTCCGCCGCACTGACGTCGACAACCGCTGTCACTCCTTCGCTGCTGGTGTACTGCAGGGTTGTATGTTGGCCCCCCAGGTTTTTCACAACACCATCTATTTATCCTATGCCAATTTGTGAATTGTTTACGAGGTGAAGACTTCACAAATACCTTACAGCTTTTGCTGTACGGAATGGTATCGGTTCCAGGCAAGTCGACTGTTAATGAATACTCAGAGCTTTCCACACATCTCTGTCTTCAGCTGCGAGGTAAATGCTGGCCTTCCTGCTTATGAATGTAGACATCGCCGAGCGACAGTAGTGTTACTCTTCATTCCTTCACTATATGTATATGTTTACCTGCTCATTATAATAGTGATGAACGTCTTCTTTGCTTTATCTATATACGATATATGTCATATAGATTGCAATCCTATCCGATAAATAGTATATTTGCATATCTCCTGGACAAATGTGTGCATCCTCAGTACTAACAAAAAAAAAAACCAAGCCCAAACAATATAGAAAATAATAGCCAAATGCATCCATTTGGTGTTTATTTGTTCGCCAATGAAATCTTGGCGTCAGTATTTGTAAATAGTAAGTGATTATAGTGTTTTAACGAAGTTGCATTAAAAAACACACAACCTATACGGAAAGTACTAGTATATAGTTATATACGAATAGAGTATCAGATACACATCGTATGGTTCTGGTCTTTCTGGCGCTCTGTCTTTGTCTGTCTTATGTCTGTCTGACCCCCTGTCTTCTCTTCTCTCTCTGCCTCTCTCTCTATTACATTATCTCTAATTTCCCCTTATCTCTCTTTCTTTCTTTCTTTCTTTCTTTCTGTCTCTCTACTACCCCCCTCCCTTTTATCACTTCTCTCTCTCTCTATCTCTCTCTCTCTCTCTCTCTCTCTCTCTCTCTCTCTCTCTCTCTCTCTCTCTCTCTC